>PNEQ01026496.1:6077-19752 GCA_003012365.1 Medauroidea extradentata | reverse complement strand
TCATGTTTCGGATGTGCTGGCTGTCACGTCGGCCGCCCTCGAAGGGTTAAGACGCAGTTGGGACAGGTATCTATGACGTAGGTTCGGCGGTTTTCCCACTATGAGCCACCCGGGCTTTGAATCATCGGCCAGCCCTCAAGGTGTTACGAAACAGCCGCCGACCACTGGCCTCCAGGAACATGGCACGCAACAATATGTTAAAAATACCTTAATATCAAACATATGTACCGAGTTTGGTGATTTCCAGATGAATGGTTAGTGTAGATAACTCATGTGATCAAGAAAACTTAAGATACTCACATTACCAGCATTTTGATAGGCTAATGTAAACAACGTCTCTCTTCAAAAAATTAGTTTTGTTTATCTCATGAAGAAAAAACGTTTTAAATGACTGCCATTATGAAAATATGAACTAAGTACATATAAGTCTAATCAACTTTGTCTACTGCACTATATTATTATAAAGTTTGATTACATTAGCTCCGTATGTTCGATTTTTTAATGTGGAGGAGAAATTGAGAAATACACAAACGGACAATGGAAAGTAGACTTAAAGAAAAAGAAGAAAAGCCTTCGAGGTCCTGCATATGTGTGCACGTCATTGTGGTAGCCGTTTTCCCATGCATCCGAGAGGTGCCCCGAGATTCTGCCGTAACCAGATTATTCGAAAACTGCTCAACGCACATGAGTGATGTCTGCTTAGGAATATTATTCAAAGATTACTAAACATGTGTATAACACTTTCTGGTTCAACAGTAATCATTAAAGCATATTGTAAAGCGGCCAAAATGAAAAAAAAATGGGTGTTTTAGCGGTGCTTTTCGAGCATTGAAATCTTGGTACAGAATCTTCTATAGGGTGCAGATGTATACAACTCACCTTTATCGTCAAAATTACAGTTATGTCTCGTAGAGGTGAGTTTCGGCGAAAAGACAGAACGGCAGTTAGTTACTTGCGCCTAGAGGCTAGGGTAATTAGTGATGTGCATTTGTAGATCTTGAACGCGCAAAAGACGTCCACGTAGATACCAATTTATAAAAAAAAAAGACTTACTTTTTTTTTACTTTGTACAAGAGATTGTAACTTTATTTATAATACTTAAAATTTGAAAGATATATAACATATATTTTAATCTATATTACTGTATTTATGATTTATTCTAGTTTGAAAAAATTTAAAATGCAATACATTACGTTTTAAATGTAAAAAATTAACTTATTTTTGTTAAATAACTGTTGAATGTCACTGCTACTTGTTTTATAAAAAAGCACTGCCCAGCGTCGCCTTCATTAATTTATAACCGCACACGGGACGGCAAATAATAATCCATGACTTATCCGATACCTTCAGAACGTTTAGGAATACGGTTGCGAGATAGGACACAATCCTTGCGCTTCTGTGTCCCGAGATGGTAGCACATTATTTCTGTACAAACCGGTAAACCGTATATTACCGCTTGCCTGCCGAAAATCGTATTTAACAATACGAGAGTTGGCAAACACAAGAAAATGGTACTTAAAATAAAACTTTACGATGGCGAGAATTTTAAGTGATAAGCTACAAGCTTTTCAAAAACTTAAAACTATTAATAAATAAGAAAATTAATATAGTGTAGACAGTTTGCTAAATGTAAGCTTTTGTAAAAAATTTTTGCACTGTAATGGCATCAGCACAGTTGGCTCAGGTGGCAAGGCGCTCAGTCGATAGGCAAATTATTTGGGTTCGAATCCCAGCTGATCCAAAGTTTTTTTTTTATTTTTTTTATATTACACAGAATATTATTAGTGGTAGTGCAATTACTTTAATTTTAGGAAATATTGTTTCTACACATTAAAATAACATGATATTCGACTGTTACGATGTTATAATCAACTATTTGTAAAGAGTACAAACTAA
Source organism: Medauroidea extradentata (assembly GCA_003012365.1). Taxonomy (NCBI): domain Eukaryota; kingdom Metazoa; phylum Arthropoda; class Insecta; order Phasmatodea; family Phasmatidae; genus Medauroidea; species Medauroidea extradentata. The sequence continues at coordinate 17,856 of PNEQ01026496.1, read as the reverse complement.
TTGCTTTTCGCTGTAAATAACATACAAAACATATGTAAAAATTATTTTTTTGAATGTTTTACATTCTGTGAGAAATTTTTTTACTTTTTTTTTGCTAACATTAAAATAAGAAATATTGTGTCTGGAATGATAAAAATTTGTCACGTTCAGATGCACATATCTTACTTTGTGTTTTTTAGATATTAAAATGACACAATTTAAAAAAATTAATTTTCCGGGATAACTTTTTAACGCTCATAACAACACGTTATACTCAATTAAAATTGACTAATGCATCTTCGCTTTTCATTTTGATGCATATAAAATAACAATAACGCAGTGTAAACATTATTAATATAGGCATTCTAATTTGTCCACATTGCCCTAATCATGCAAAAAAAATCGTAAATAGTAAATATTTTACATCACAAAAAAAAAAAAAAAAAAACATTTTTATAAACAACTTAACATCTGCGATATATTTACTATCAACACATTGTAAAATAAAAGCACATTTCAGACGTTGACAGTTGACAGGCAACATATTTTAAAACCGCTCGCGCGCTGTATCAGTTTTATTCTGAAGCCTTCGAAAATTTTCAAAAACATCTTTTTATTTCATATATTTCAAAAACAAATGGTAAGGTAAGTGAGCTTTACGTATTGTCGACAGCCAGGTTATTAGAGACTGTTTCAAAATGAAATTACTGGATACAAACAAAGTTTCGACTGAAGCATGAATTTCACTTTGCTAGATATATGTGTTCAATGAAATGATGGAGCCATTGCTTGAAGTATGATCAAGTAATAGCCTGTGACAAAAGAAAAAAAAAAACTTGTCGGTTTAGTGCGTTAGAGGCGATGAGAGACCTAATTTATGTGCCACTGTTACCGTGAGAACACCTTAGTTTTTAGTATTTAGTTGCGGCGTAATAATATATTATATTTTAAGAGTGATTGCGCATTATGTTTTGAATGTAATTCCACGTGTCCGAATAATATGCTAATATAACATTTCAGGTCATAATCAGCATAAGAATATGAACGGAAACACTGCGATTGCGTGGCTACTGTACCTACTGTTTTAACTTTTAACAAGAAACAGTTATTGGAGTTTAATTGTGACCGGTATAATCCGTGATTTTTATCTCTTTGTTACTGTAATAATTTTGTAAACAAATTCAAATGCTAAATAATACGTTTCAAAAGTACAAAGTTTAACGTGTTCTTGTTATAGCCATGATAAATCGTCAGCGCTCATCATGCCTTCATTCGTTTCTAGTCTGGCGCGGGCCGGCGAATAATAAGCAGTGACTTACCTGACACCATTTTGGGACACGGCGCAAACACGTCTAGGAATACGCTCAGCGAGTAAGGTCTCTGTCGTTGCTTTTCTGGCACCTGGGATGGTAGCGCTTATTTAGCCCCTAACTTTTTGTTTAGGAATACCGGCCTAAGTCAGATAAAGGTATTTGAGAGGAACAATCCGGCAGTGTGCATCAATGTGTTTTCATTACTCGATGTTGATGGGGAGACAAAGGTGGTACCCTCACGTGTAGTGAAAGAAGAAACGACAAAGCACTTTGATCTGCTGCTTGTTACAGATGGTGAAACAAACCATTATGTATACATTTCAAATTTTTAAAGGCTCGTACATTCTCAAGTTATAGCCCACGATGAAGCAGTGAACATCTGTAAGAGGTGCTTCGAGACGTACGATGACCAACCCCGAGTGACAGGGCTCACAGGGGCAGAGACACTGGCAGCACATAAAGTTCATTGTAACCTGCACACACTGGCGAGAATTGAAATGCCTGAGCCTACAGAGAATGGCACCCCGCCCATATTAAAATTAAAAAATTTTCAGAACGCTGACAAGCTGTCCATTGTAGTCTATGCCGAATTTGAAGCGATGTTGCTCCCGCTTGCTACATGTCAGCCTGACCCGAACACCTCATTCACTCACAGGTACCAGAAACATGAGGCCCACAGTTTCTGCATGTACGTGCATGTAGACAACAGCATAACACCCCCGGAAAAACCACGAGCCAATCAGAGAGAAAACTGATATTGTACATGGGAGAAGATGCCGAAACAAAGTTCATTGAAAACATAGTGGACACTGGCAAAAAGGTGCAGTCAATATATGAAGATGTGGAAGCAATGAAACCGCTCAACGGTCGTCAGCTTCATCGTTATTGGTCTGCTACCGTGTGTTGCCATTGCACTGAGCCATTCACGGAGACGAACTGGAAGGTGCGTGACCACGACCATTTCACTGGAAATTTCATCGGTCCAGCATGTAATTCATGCAATAAGCTTCGCCGACAACCGAAAAAGCTGCTGGTCCTCTTCCACAATCTCGTCTACGATGAGAATTTCATTATTAACGGCAATAGTGCACCAACGAAATTGATCGAAAAACTTATGTTACGTTGATTTTCTTTAATCAGACAGCAACTGTGTATAATTTTAAGACATTGTATGGAAAAGTTGTGGTAAAACATTTTTTTTCAAGGAAGTTATCTAGAATTTTACATAATTTTTAATCTTCCAATTAATATGGTAAACTACTAGGCTCTATGATGTGCGACTTTATAAGACACATTTAGAGACATGTTATAATGGACTGAAACTAATTCGGAACAAGTAAGCTTGGTTAATGTTATTTTGTCGCGATTTATTTTTTTGTAAATGTCTTGTTATGCAATAACACAAATTTTAGGATCTAGTAGATGATATATTTGGTAGTGTGTTAGAGTTCTATTATATCACAAGCTTGAGTCAATTATTTAAAATATCATATCCTGTTTGATTTGTTACAATCGGAACTAAACTTCACGAGATCTGTAGACAGACTGGCATGTGAAGTAAACTAGCGTGCCGAGATGAGCGCACCAGACAGTGGTGTCCTCTCGCGACTATTTGCCGAACCCTTTGGACTCCGGACACTTTGCTACGATCTTTCTACCCCACCCCCTCAAACCTGATACTTCCCCTCCCCAACTCAGCCCCGCTTATCTCTCCTGTCACCCGACCTTCTTCGCCCTACAAGTCCTGAGATAGCTAGCGCTTTTGTCAACTCGAAGGGCGGTGTATCAGTTATCAGTTTTTCGGGAGTGCCACATAACTTATGTGTGACGTTTTTGAAGACTTACATGATAAATAATTATGCCGAAAAAATCGCAACTTTCTAAGGCTCGAAAAAGAAACAAGAGGTCTAAATGTATGTGTGCACTTGAAAGAAAAGAACAATTTGAACAAAATGCTCTTTTTCACAGCGGGTAAGTTGTTATTTGATTTGTTTACCATATATTCATTACGGTGTACGAATGAGATGAATAATAAATTTATGATGATTCACAATATCCAATATAGTTTTCTTATGTAAAACACTAAATCAACAAATTTTTTTTTCGTAAATGTTACAGGAAAGTTCGTGAAGAAGAATCTTCTAGGACGAACGGTGCCGCTAAACTAAATGATTCACTGTCAGCAGAACAGGGACCATCAGGCCTGCATAATAAGACTTGTGAGACAAAAAATTCATCAACAAAGTAAGTACTCAAATGGAACACGTATATTAGGAGAGTTAAATTTTTGGGCCTTCAGAGACGATGCTTATAAAATAAAGTGGATATGGAGCATAGCACCGGAATGCAGGGGTGGGGGAACAGGAAGTCTCAAGAGAAAATCCGCCAAAACAGCATCGCCCGACACAATTCTAACATGCGAAAGTAATCCGAAAGTGATCACCGTTGCTAATCGAAATCAGATCGCCTTGGTAGGAGGCAAACGTTGTAGCTACTTGAAAATCGTGACCTCCAATTTAGAAGAAATGGTTGAATAGTATATATTTTTTACTAGGAAGCAGTTAAGAAAAATCCAAATAACTAAACATTAATGCATACGTGGGTATAAATTAATTTAAATTATAATGTTTAGTTTTTAAAGATCAGTTGTTTTGTTAAATTAAGTTATTAAATCAACATAACACTTAATTTAAATATGTTATTTTGAATAAATGTGTCAACTGTTGCATTATATAAGCTTTTATAACACGTTTTTTTACAAATAATTTCTTACCTTGTACTTACATATTGTTCAAAATTCAGTAATCTCTTTTTTACATTAATTTTTAACAGCAACGTTGTTTTGCAACCAATGACGCTTTTCTATTAAAAATTTCAAATTAGTTATTTCTCTGTCACTAGGCCATTTTTAAATTCCATTCTCGATAGCTGAGTTTTTGTTTGCATCGTATAATCCGTGCGCGTAGCGGGAACTTCGATTCTCGTGGTGCCATTGCCTATTTATATTTTAAACATGTTCTGGGTCTGAAATGAAAATCAAATTTTGATGAATTAGTTTTACGAGTACAGAAACATGTCTCACTCCGATCACTGAGGAAACAGAACCTGTTGTCACAATGCTATTAGTTGAATGGATCGTTGTAGAGGTGAATTATGTTTACATTGCCGTTTCTTTTAAATACGAGAACAAGTTAAAAAATGTATTTACGTCTTCAAAAACATTATTTTTATAGCAGTTTAAGTAACAATTCAGCTTGTTATTTATTGTATAGTTTTTAAATAAGATAAGATTATTTTTTACGACAAAGAAAGTGTTCAATTACAAACTTCTCGCGGTAAAAGTTGGCATATTTCACGAGCATAAAACCTGTCTGGCGAGATTTGTTAATTTACTTTTTTTTATAAATTAAAATAATGTAAACTATAACCATAATTTTTAAATATCGTTCGCAATTAGACTTACGAATGTAATCGTACCTATTTTGAAAAAAAAAATATGTTGAAAATAATTTTGTCTGCAACGACAGCGTAAAATATGAACATATTTTCTAATCTACCATACTGTGGTCCTTATGCGATTGTTTTGGTTTGTACCCAGGCGAAAAAAATGATAATTTGAAATTAGTTTTGCTAACGACAAACGCAATTCGTTTGGTCTTGGAAAATATTGTCACTGTGAATTCATATCCATAAAAATGACTTAGAGAGCATGGCGGACATTAACATGACTAGTCCTCTGCATTTTGTAAGTCATTATACGATTATATATTATAACTTTCGTTGTCGTAGGCACTCTAGTCGTTTTGCCCGTCTCGTGGGTCAATGGCTGATATTTTCAAGAAATATTATTACAACAAGTTTAATGTGTTCCAATTAAATAATTCAAAAGCTCGGAATTTGTTTATCGAATCATAAAAGCTTATGAACCCATACGTTTCTCTGGATAGTTTGTGACGTCATAGTCGTGCCAAACTGGCTATTCAGTACGTGTGTAACCTTTGTTGAATGTAAATAAATTTGCAACCACACACGCATCTACAACTGGAAGATTACCTTACTTTAGTTTTACATATTCTGACATTCTTTTCACCACTGTAATTTGCAAAACACACACACTCTGTGTCTACTGTGGTAGGAAATGGATATGATGTCACACACTGATAAGCCAATGAAATTGCATATTCATTGTTTATAATTCTGTTTACAAAAATCCCGGTTTTTAAAGCTACTTTAGGCACACGATAAAATATTTTTCCTGACTGTTTTGACTACGAAAATCATTTCGATGGAATTGGACAATACAGAACTAAGACATATTTTTACGGAACAAAAATAATTAATGAATGCGTATGTTATATAAACCAGTTTTATAGGAACACATTTAATTAACTGTGAGAAAGCTTTGGTTATTGTAAATTTTTACCTTTTAACATAAACTCACACACGAATCACAGGTAGTTTGTTTATATTGTAGTAAGCTTACGTAAAAAATATTCAAGTATTTTCTCCTTTGTAAAATTGTATAATTTTACAGGCATGCATCATTGAAGCTGCAACAAATGGACCGTTGTACATTGGAGTGCGAAACAAGAACTGTTACATGTGCATCATCAACAAAAAATATCATAAAACGAGGAAACACAGATGTTACAATAACCACAAGGGTACTTCCACGTCAATGGAACAAGAAATGCTTGTTCTGGGTTTCCAAAAAAGTGAGTCTATGCATGGGTTGAGGTACAAATTCGTCATTGGTGATGGTGACTCTAGTGCATTTACTAAGATCCAGCAGTTTGTGCCGTACGGCAGATATGTTGTGAAATTAGAATGTGCAAATCATATGGTACATAACTACACAGCAAAGTTACATAAAATCGTTAAAGACACTTCTCACAACATCACTTTCAGAAAGGAATTATCACAATTAATTCCACGCCTCAGCAATGGAGCCCGAGCTGCCATCAGAGCTGGTGAAAACGGACATGACAGTGAAATCCTACGTCGTGATCTAATTAATGGACCTTTTCATGTATTCGGGGACCACACGAACTGCCGTAATACATTCTGCAACCGTAAAGACGACATTAACAAAGTATCACCAATGTCTTCAACATCAGTATGGCCTGCAATAACGAAGGCTGTTCAACCAATGGTTTCAAAAGCTGACAAGTTGGTTGGGAATCACACTACGAATCAGGCAGAAAGATTCATGAGTCTTGTCTCAAAGTTTTCGGGGGGAGGGGGGGACAGATGTTGGCAAGAGTGGGCGGTACAAAAGATGTTGCCTTGCAGCTGGTTTGTCTCATGTCAAGGGACCTATATGGCACTTGTCCCCAGCAAAACGTATGTTTGGTCACAGCCCTGGTAATGTATAACAAAATAGGTTCTCCATGCAAGAAAGAAGGCTGTCGAACAGACAAGAAAAATACCTGCAGCTAGACACATGTCATTTGGAAGATTTTTGAAGCGGAGACGTGTATATACTGGACGGACCAGATATGGATTATGGTCCTGAAGATGCCCGCCCAGATATCTCCTCTGATGAACTAGAAACTAAAAAGAAAGAAATAATGCAGAAGTTAGAAAAAGAAGTACCCACAGAAGAACTCTGCACTGCACTAGAGAGAAAACAGTTGGTCAACACTGCAATAATTCATGGAAGGAAGCAAGACTGAATCGGTTAACTGCTTCTTCATTTGCAAAGATTTGCAGAATGAAGGACACGACATGTTGCCATTGTACTGTGGTATCAATAATAAACCCAAAGCACTAAAACACGGAAGCTATCAGATACGGAAGAGTGAACGAGTCTAAGGTAACTGACATCTTCCAGGAAATGTGTGATAAGAAAGTCACACTTTGTGGACTTTTTATACGTCCTGAGTATCCATTTTTGGGAGCCAGCCCTGACGGGTTAGTAGATGACGACACTCAAGTAGAGTTAAAATGCCTACAATCCTTTAATATTGCTTTAGGTAGTAAAACCGCTACTTCAATGAGAGAAGCATGTGAAATGAAAAAAAATAGCCACGTCGAACAATGAGGGAAGCCTACAGCTAAACAGATCACATGCATTTTTCTACCAGATTCAGGGACAGTTGAACTTAATGCGACGTAATAAATGCATCCTGATATTGTTCTGCGATTTTGGCACAGAATTCATTACTGTGGAACCAGATGAGAGCTTTTGGTTAACATAGATGGTCCCTAAGTTGAGCAGATTTTTTTATGAATTTGTGTTGCCAGAACTTGCCGACTCGCGACATGTGCGAGGTCTGCGTTGTGAGGACCCATTATGCTACTACTGTAAGATGCTAAAAATCGTAGTAACGTTATAATTAAAATTTCATTTTTAGTATAAAAAAATTTGTATTTTGTTTAATGTTTTCATGCAATTGTAATATGTATTTATAAGTATTTGTCATGTGAGAAAAGAAAAACGAATCAATAAACGCGGCGCGGGAGACAGTAACCGGTGGCAGCCATTGTCTGCGAGCTGGCCTGTGATTGGCCAAGGGAGTCTAGGCGGGGGCTGCTGGCCGGTGCGGCCATAGGTAAGCTCTCAAGGGAGACTCGGCAGGAAGCCACGGAGGCGACCGGACCACGTGTCGCGAGTACACAGCACAGAGAGTGCTTCGGCTGACCAGCTGAGCCCGAGAGACTGGGGTTGGTCCAGCAACTGTGCGTCTTGGGTCACAACGTTTTTAAATAATATTTCATAAATGGCAAACGCGATAGTCTCTTGGAAGAAAGGGCGTATAATTTACGGTAAAGCTGACGATAGATGCACGCTCGTGAGCCGTCTCTCGTGCGCACTAAGTTAATTGGCCGTGTTTCATTTCTGAAATTAGAATTCGCTTTAATTTCGACTTGAGAAGTTACGAAAAAAGAACCAAAATAGACCCACTGGCGGGTAACAATACATAAAACATTCTCAGACCGAACAGAAAACCCGAAAACCAGACAAAAGCAAAAGAATGTGAAAATGCTATTTAATAGTTCAATAATTGGTGCTCTGTTGAATGGTTCATGTTATTTACAGCCGGTTTCTCAACGTCAGATTTTCTTGTGATTGTCATCTGATTAAATTTTAAGTATTGGTTAACCACATTTTGTTATTTTCAGCCGGTGACAAGATAGTATTACAAAACATATTTAACTAACACAATCAATCAGTTAAAATTAATCTTATTATTATGTAATCAAGAATTTAATCTGACATTATGGCGTGTACTGTAATCAACTGCATGTAATGAGTGTTTTGTTATTTGTGTTTCATAATGTAATATAAGAAGACATTGTTGTATTTCTCATTGTTCACGAAGTTCATATACATTTAATTTTTATTGACCGTAAACTTTTCAGCCTTTTTTTGGTTCTTATTGTAAAGTAGGTAGGGTATATGTAACTACAAAACGTTTGATGTGAAAAACATTTATTGTTAAGCACCCATTGTGATAATAAAAGGGTACATTTTTAATATTTGATTACCAAATAGAACAGGAGACACAATGTCTAAAAAATTAATTGTTATTTTTATCTACAAATATTATATTACATATGCTATTCAATTTCCCTGACAACATTGGAATTTCCTGGATTATTCTAAATGCCATGTTTTTAATAATTGCAAATTTATAGTTTTTCAGCGGTGGCGTAACAACTTGTTTGTTTTAGGTAGAGGCAAGCACATATTTATTCAACAGTTGCAACAAACACAATGTTATTTGTCCACCTTATTAAAATTGTATCCACATACAATAGATTTTAATTGAAATCAGCAAAAATGCATTGGAATCAAAGTTTGACATTTTAAGCTGGATGTTAGACTTTAGGATTGCTATGACGAATGGGATTATGAATGTGGAAATTAGTCATATTTCTTAAAATTTAAAAATGCATATGGATTTTTTAATATAAAATAGATAAAACTCTAACCATAAATAATTTAAATTCATCTTGTAAAATATTTGTTGTACAAACTCGTCGACTTTATGATTGTTGATTTTCAGATATTTTCAAGCAAGTTTTGTCGAAAATTTTATTTTCTTAAAAAAAAAATTGGTATATTTTACTAAAAATTGTTACATTTTCGCTTGAAATTTCCTGAAATACGGATTTTGACCTCAAGGGCCTACATCCTAATGAAATATTAAATGGAACACATTTTACATCATCGTACACCTAAAGACTGTATGTAGTAACAAAATATTGCGCGCGTAGAAATTTTTTTAACACAAGAAAGTACATTTTATAAAGACGCAAGTAATCGTACATATGATATTAAAAGGGGGGAGGGTTTCAAGACCCTACCTGTCCCCAAACCCCTTTTTGTTACGCCACTGTGATGTTTATTCAGTACCACTGGATGCAGCGAAGCTATGTTAATTTTTTTCTATGTTTATTTACATATCCGAAGGCTACCAAGTGGTGTATGTTCTTATCGTAGTCTAATAAGTTCATTAAAGAACTTCAGTTTATGTAACATTTGTGCAAACTTATTTTTACAACAATTAGAGATTTATGAGAACATAGTATCAGAAATACGCTAGGCTTTATTTTAGCAGGCGTCTTTGTGTTAGTGTGTGGAACCCATGGCAGTTAGAAATTGCTGAAATTTACTACTGATAAATAATGCAGTTAATTTATTTTCAATGGCACTTAAGCCTTTCTAAAATGTGCAGAAAAGTGAAAATGGTGTGTTTTATGAAACTATGTGACTATTTGCTCACTGATACCAGAACTGACATTGTAACTAGTTGCCAGATTTTTTCAGTTTCAGTAATATATATTTTACTGGCTTAAGTGTGTATTTTAATTGTGATTTTGATACCAATTTAGAACATAGGTTAACTGTATAAGTAACTGCACTGCACATGTGAGAGAGAGATTTTATACACATATGCATAGACATTTCCAGTTTATAGTTTTATAGTTGCAATCTAAGCGACAGTGCGTACAGTACAAATAAGCATCCAAAATAATTACTAACATGTACAACATACATTTTACACTAACTATAGTAATAATTTAACGAACAATAGCTTGTTTTTGCCGAAAGGTTTCGTTAGATTCGAAAAGATTACATAGAGGCTGACAAACTTGCTGTTCGAAAAGCGATGCGTAACCGCCCCTACCAGTCCTAGCAAAGGCTGGCCTAACAGTGACACGGCCGCTGAAATTTGAACGCCACATCATATTTAGCCTCTCTGCATAATCACCTGCAAAACTCAAAACTGTTGTTTTAACGATGAGAAAAAAGTTTCCAACTTTCAAGCAGTTTTGTAAATGTGTCAAAAATTGAGAACACTTGCTGCAAGCTCAGCCAAGCTTTTACTACAGAATAAAGTGAAAAATCGTATGGGTTCGAATCCCATGTATGAGATGGAAGTGAATTTGATTTTGTCCGTCTAAATGAAACTGCGTAATGTTTTGTCAAACTGCACCTGTCTTCATGACGTCACTGTGGGCGAGTCAACCAAACTAAATTAAATCATGCCCTACTTCGGTATTCTGTAGCGTATTCAACCAAAGCTGATATCCCACCTCTTCTTATTTTATCCACCGATACCCCTCTAAAAACAAAGAAGTTCTATGTTTACTATATTGTGCCCTGCATTTTCTTCCTCTGAGTAGTGTTTTAAAAATTAAATTTTACACATTTTTGGCATCATTGACAGGTCAGTTAAATTATATACTGTAAACATTTAGAAGCCAACTATTTCAATGGGTTTTGATTTTTGATGCGTTAAGTATGAATAGACAGAACAGAACCCGACAACCCACAACAGAAACCAACAACAAAACACGATCCACTGTATAACAACAGTGCACAGTAGAAAATAATACAACCCAGCACACATCAGTAGGTAGCCAACGAAACGGGTACACTCCATTTGACCTAAAGTCATATGACCTAAAGCAGTTTTAGGCTGAATGCCTGTTAGGCCAAGTGACTTTTAGGGCAAGTGACGTTTAGGTTAAGTGACGTTTAGGGTAAGTGACGATTAGGGCAAGTGACTTTTAGGGCAATTGACTTTTAGGCCAAGTGACGTTTAGGGCAAGTGACGTTTAGGGCAAGTGACGTTTAGATCATATGACGTTTAGGCCAAGTGACTTTTAGGACAAGTGAAGTTTAGGGCAAGTGACGTTCAGGGCAAATGACGTTCAGGCCAAGTGAAGTTATGGCCAAATGACGTTTAGGCCAAGTGAAGTTTAGGCCAAATGACGTTTAGGCCAAGTGACTTTTAGGACAAGTGACTTTTAGGACAAGTGACTTTTAGGACATGTGACTTTTAGGACAAGTGACTTTTAGGCCAAGTGACTTTTAGGCCAAGTGACGTTTAGGCCAAGTGACTTTTAGGCCAAGTGACGTTTAGGGCAAGTGAAGTTTAGGGCAAGTGACGTTTAGGGCAAATGACGTTTAGGTCAAGTGACGTTTAGGGCAAGTGGTGTTTAGGCCAGATGATGCTTAGGCCAAGTGACGT
>PNEQ01026495.1:0-19617 GCA_003012365.1 Medauroidea extradentata | reverse complement strand
AAGACCTTGGGTGGAAGGGACAATTAGGAAAAGTGGTTTCTAAGGGAAGGAGGGCCCTGGGAATGCTGGGAAGGGTCCTGAATGGGGCCAGTGGTGGGGTGAAAGAGAAAGCATACATCACGATGGTACGTCCAATGCTGGAATATGCAGCAGCGGAGTGGGATCCTTACAATGCAGGAGAGGTGCAGGAGTTGGAGAAAGTTCAGAGGAGGTCAGCAAGATGGGTGAAGGGCAGGTGGAGAAGGCAAGGGCAGGAAGGTGAGGATGAGGGAAACTACAGGCCATCAGTGATGATGAAGGAAATGGGTTATTGGAGTACTTTGAGAGACAGGCGAAGAGTGGAGAGGCTTGTTAGGTTGTTCAAGGTGGTGAGAGGTGTGGGGGGATGGGGAGGGTTGGGTACTCATTTGATCAGAAGTAATTACAGAGGGAGAGGGAACAACAGTGAGAAGCTCCAGAGAGTTTGGAGGAGGACGGAGAGAGGTAGGCAGTCGATGATGGTCAGGTCGGTGAGGGAGTGGAATGTGATAAGGGAGGAGCTGGTGAGGGTTGAGAGTGTGGGGCAGTTCAGAAAGGGTCTGGAGAGAGAATGAGTGGGAGGATGTGGACTTGCCACCGGGCGATAGCCCATTTGCAAGGATCTATTATTATTATTATTATTATTATTATTTTCCATCATTATATATCCTAGATGTGTTAAGATTTATACACATCAATAAGCCTTTCAAAACAAACAGTGATGTGGAAAAAAGTGTCTTATATATGGTTGTTAAACTATATAATAAGTTGCCAAATTCGTTACATAATATAAGTACCTATCAATTTAATAAACATATCAATTTTAGTTAAAAATGCCTTCTATAGTGTGAAGGATTTTATAGATTATATGGATGCAAATAATATGTGATTCAAATTCATCACAGAATTTTAACTTGTATATTTATATTGTTTAAATGTTGAACATTTGCTATGTGGATTAGTATGCATTTTATGTCATTTAAATGTGATTGAAATGTAAATTCTAAATCTAAATTTAATATTCATGTGTAAAGATTACTGATGTAAAGTTCAAATGTTTTAAATACGCAATTATTGCAATTTTAAATTGTAATATGACTAGTTCAATATCCCTTGCCTATTTGGCAATAAACAGGATCAAAAGAAGGCTAAATAAATGAAATGAAGTGACAGTAGTATAGAGGAGGTGTGGCGAGTACCGGACAATGGCGGGTTTATTGGGTGGCAAGGAGAGGTCGCGATACCGGACATACCCGAATCGATGTTACGGAAACGTCCGAAGCTGGCTTCAACGTGTAAGTTCCTAGACTTAAGTGAAATTTTCCCTGTGCCAAACCTATAACATTGATCTTTCTAACCTGTAGTAGAATTAACCTTACTAATGTTAACACGTCAGCCCATTCTAATTTATTTTTGAACTAAGGACGAAAGTGAATCTATGTTGCACAATTTCTTACTGAGTTCATGAAAAAAAGACTAGGCATTTTGGTATAATTGGGAATAGAGAGTTTACTAAATCAAATATGGCGGATATTACATTGAAAATGTGTATCTACTAGAATAATCATACAAAAATTAAGCCCAAAGAAAAATAAAGCAGAAGTTAAATAATCCAAAATCTACAAAAAATCAATTTCGTATTGTAGCTATAATCATCTATTTTTGTCGACTTTTAAATGAAAGGTGCGAGAGCATTGAGCACAGCAGACTGTGAGCAGAAAATTGCACAAGTGCACTGCACCGTAGTGAACATTGAAGCGAGTTATCTATGAAGTAAGTGTCCCGTGGTGGTTAATGGCTTCGAATTCTGAGTTTTTTTTGTAATCGACATTTGAAGTAAGGGATGGAGTAAATTAATTGCTGTTCTATGGATTTACTCATTATAAACTTGTAATCTCTCATACATGTTTTGTTTGATCAGTAGTCTCACTAAAAGTTAGTGGCTTACTAAAACTATTTTAATTGTCAATTTAAAGAACGTGTGTATTAGATAAAGAATTTTAATTAGTCTGTTTACAGTAGTAATTTTACTTGCATCTGGGCAACTGCCCGGTGGCAAGCTGTAACCTCTTCTTCGATTACGTACTGAATCACTCCTAAACTTTCTAGGCTAATGCCCCTCACCATTACTAACACCGAATTCAAATTCCACTCCTTTACCGACCTAAGCATAGACTAAATTACCCTTCTCTGTTTCTGCTCCTTATCTGAATCTTCTAACACCGAGACACTGCTGGCTGGACTTAGATAGTACTTGGTACAGGCAGTTGAGGGGAAAAATGGATTTCTGCCCCGTGGACATCGAAAAAATATTCAATATGGTAGGTACCACATGGGATGTTAAAGGGGTGAAAGTGGGAGATTCCTTGTTGCAAGAGAGGGGGAGAGGTTACGTCCGGTGTGCCACAGGGAAGCTTGTTGGGTTCCTTGTTTATAATAATAGTAAGTGGGGGTGATAGGCAAATTAAGATTGTTTGCATGATGACAGTGATACAAATGTGGTTGTGGACGGAAGAGAACCAAATGAAAATGTGAGCGTAACAAAGATTGTTAGGTGAGTATGCAGCAGCAAATGGGACCCAACTGTGGAATTGGTGGAGCAGGAGTGGAGAAGGTTCAAAGACGGGCAGCAATGTGGGTGAAGGATAAATGCAGATGGCAAGGACAGGCTGGTGAGTATGAAGAGAACTTTCAGCCATCTGTGATGCTGAAGGAACTGGATTATAACTTGTTGAAGAAAAGGAGAATAGTGGAAAGGCTGGTTTGGACGTACAATGTGATAAATGGAGAGGGTGGCTGAGGTGAGTTAGACTGCCTCTAAGTCGTCAGAGTATAGAGGAAGAGGGAATAATTGTGAGCAGAACAGAGCGTGGTGTAGGCAGTCTATACATAGGAGGTTGGTGTAGGAGTGAAATTTACCAATCAATCATTTTATTATTTGTCTTTAAGCCCAAAGGTGATTGACAACATCAAAACAACAATAAATAATACAAAAAATACATACTAATACTCACAATTGTGCTGCCTGACTGCAAGATCACACATTCCCACCTCTCTAGAAAACACTCTTCAAAACATCCCTGAACCTACCAACTCCCTTCACCGTCACCAAGTCATCAAAGTTCCACTCCTTCACCAACCTCAGAAGCATAAGACTGCCCACATGATCCGTTCTCCTCCAAACCCTCTCAATCTTCTAGCTGTTGTTTCCTAGTATGCCTTATCCTTCACCTCAGAGCTAGCCCCATCCAGTATCCTTCCCTGCAAACCGAAAGAAAACTCTTCTCCCCTTCGTAACCGCCCTCTCCACCTGTTTTGTTCTCCTAAGATCACTTTACTGCACTACCCCTAGATACTTATATTGTGTGGTGTCTTCTATCGCTTGCCCATCTCATCTGTAAAAGACTCTGCTTATTACACACTTCCTAGTAAATCTAACTAACTTAGTAAAACAAAGCCACAGTAATGGTATAAAACTTGCATAACACCATGCATTAAAATTTACTACAGCACTAGGCAGATACTCATCCACGCATTGTTCCTAATCTTACTTGATCTTTTCTTAATACTCGGCATCAGTCGCCATATTTAATTATTTTATTTTTCGCTCTTATGAAATTCTGAGAAGGAAAATGTAAAATTTGTTACTATAATATAATTTCCATTTACCTTACGCTACAATAAAAAAATCACAGTTAATCTTTTAACGTATATTTAAGTAGTAATTAGTTGATAATTTTTTTTTTATATTCTTAATTTGCTCAACTGATTATGACTATTTATGAAGGAATATTTGTCTAAATTAATCTTAACATGGAGCACTGAAAAATAAATACATATACAAATTAATTATTGTAAGAATCTTCTCTTTTATAAACAGAGATCTGCAACTGTCTCTCGACTTAGCATTTGAAATTATTCGAATAGCTTTCTTTTGTGTAAGTAAAACTCTTTTTGAGTCCTATTCCATTATGTTAAAATCTTTAAAAAAACCATGCAACATTATACTATTTAAGAAAGCAAATTAAGTGTTCTTAAGACCAGCCATAGGAACCAAATTTTCCAAATATGACAATAAACATGCTACTCTAGACAACTTGGCACACATAATTTATATTGTCTGTCAAAATCAGACATGTGTTAACGATCACATCTAAAAACTTAACAGTAGACAAACAGTCCATATTGGCAACCTGGTCATTGTTACAAGAGGAAAAATAAATGTTTTATGTGTTGGACACATTTAATGCAGTTCATTAGCCTGAAACCATAACTTGGCCTCAATAAATGCCTTATTCATTTTTGCATTAAGTTCCATAACATCACTAAGTATAGCACTGAATATAGTGTCATCAGCAAATTGAGTAACACCTGTGGAAACACTATGTGAGAAGTCATTCATTAAAATTAAGAACAATAAACGACCCTAAACGGATCCCTGAGGTACACCATAATGAACTGAGATTACATCAGAATACTGGCCATTTACATATACGTACTGCCTTTTTTTTATCAGAAAGATAAGAACTAAAAATAGCCAATTCTTTACCACTTATACCATTATGAGTATTCCAAATGCAAAAAAAAAAAAAAAAAAAAAAGAAAAAATAATGGAAACACAATCGAAAGCCTTCGTAAGATCTAAAAGAGTTGCAGAAGAAACAACTTCAAGCTAATTTGGCAACAAAAAATTTAACCATCTCGCTAATGGCATCAACTGTACACCTTTCTGATCGAAATCCATACTGAACACATGTAAAGAGATTACAGCACTCAAAATAAATATACAATTGATTTTTCATTACAGTTTCAAGTATTTTGGAAAAAAATAGGGATTATTGATATAGGTCCATATGAACCCGATTGATCACTAGGTCCCTTTTTATAATTGGGCATAATTTTGGATACTTTGAAAGATTTAGGAAAAACACCTGTACATAAACATTGGTTTACACACCAAGAAGGGGAGGGATGGAATGTTTAGGAGGGGTTTGGAAGGTGATTGAGGTGGTTACAGTTTGCCATTGGGTGGATCTCTCAGATTATCTGAAGAACTTCAGTCTCTTAGTAATAAAATAAAAATTATGTACTTAACTAATGTTTTTATCAATTAAATTAACTCCTAATGTGGATAAAACTATGATACTGCAAGATAGACGGAAACTTGCGCAGATCCCAGTTCGTGGTAGCGGGGTGCACACTATTGTTGCATGACTGGTGGTAGGAGAAGTGGAGGGGATCAGTTACTGCTTGACTCGTGTGCATGAGGGTTGCTCCAAGACGTCATGTCAGGACCCGAGTCACACAGTACAACCAAAGACACGCACGTGAAATTGTTTATAATCCCGTAACACCTCTTAAAGAGAAAAGTTGATGAATAGTTTAAAATACAATGTTTCAGAAGCGACAAGTGCTGCGATGGGTGTGTCTGAATTAACTGTGAAAAGTATTTTTGCTGAGGAGGAAAGAACAAAATGTGTTTGAATTTTTCAACACCTATGGCAGGGATGTGCCAATTTTTCGAAGAGTGAGATGACGGGGGCAAATTACTATAAAAAAAAGTCTCTTTTGCACTGCCAGTGATTTGACACTATGGATGTAATTCTGAAACGTTAACGTGTGGGAAAACTGGAAAATTTGGGTAAAGAAAGAAATGGGGGGAGATACATAAAACCCCCTTTCCTCGGAGGTTTTACTTGAGGAGGTGGCGACTGCAGTTTTTCCGTTCATGGAACAACCTGACCTATGGGTGTCGGTGTAGCCACACTATCCCATCCGAGTGCTGGAGGGGGGAAAGGGGAGAGCCAACATGCCCACAGCAATAATGTACAAGGTTCTAAAGTAACTCGCCTCGCTATAATATTATTCACTTTCAAGTAAGTAATTCACAAATAGAACTCGATAGCTCAACTTTGAAAATGGAGATAAAAATACTCCTTGAATATGTAGATAGTTCCTCTAGTGCATAATTGGTAGGCAGTGTCTGTTTTTAATAGCCTAGGACATATTTTTACTTCCTGTGCAATTACTAAGAAGCCTCACCATTTCTAGTAGGAGTAAAGCAAGCAAGAAAGTTCACTTCTTAAGCTTTGTACTGTGCAATATGTATTTGTTTTATATTTCGGCCTGTTCAATACCTCTAAAACAGCTTGCTTAGCGACATAGATATAATATTTCTGAAAGAACATTGTTTTGAAAATATTTAAAGGGTTTATCAAATCAAGAAACACGAATATAATCATATTGCCCTCGTTTCAATAGTGACAAAATAATATTTGTAAAATGTTTATTGAGTATTTTATGATCGTAAAAGGGTCGTTTAGCATAAAAATTACTTCAATATTTTTGTTTAATCGAAGGAGTTATGCATAATTATTTCTGAAAATAAAAGTATAGACTGTTACAATAAAAAACCGTAATGAAGATTATCTAGCCATTATATTGTGCATTACAGATGATGTTGAAATTTTTACTGAAAATTTGCCTACATTGAATATATTATCAAATAGGAGGATACTGACTATCGAATGGCGGAATTTTGGATTTTCGGCTATTGGATCATTGGGTATTTATTTGCACTGCCAATTTTTAAAATCTATATTAAAAAACCATTTATGTGATTTTATTCGTACATTTTTGTAGACAACAAGGAATTAGAAAACTATACATTGTATTGATTTCTTGATGTTAACAATTATTCTTCTTTTCAGATTTTTTAAAAATGAAATTTCGGTAATACATCCAATATTGGGTGTTCTCCCTTGGATTAAGTACAGGCTTTACTAGAAATAACATGAAAATCAACTATTACCAAATTAAATGCAGAGTGTTTTGCTTTAAAATTTTTACAAAAAGTAACAGATAAAAGGATTAAATAATTATAAACTATAGTTATTATAATTCCCTTATGACATTTGGCACTATGCACTGGGGCAGTTCTATAAATGCAACCAAAATATTCCTGATTATCCCAAAAAAAATGTAATAAGAATCATCAGTGGAGCAAAACCACCACCATTTTGTAAACCTTTACGTAGCCTATTTTAATTGTGGGATATATTCTCCAAAAATAAAGATTAGTTTTTAAGTAATTATCATTTTAACAAGAATTAAAAACTGTTTTCAACTTCTAAGTAATATCAGAATGGTTCCTTTTACTCTGCTATTAAAATTTATAATAAATTCATGTCGTGTCGAAGGCAAAGTACATAATATAATTTATAAACCTGAAATAAAACCACTGAAAACATTTTTTTTTTTAACAAATTGTTTTTATTGTGTTGATAAGTGTAATGTTATTCAATATTTTGAAATTATTTAGTAATTTTAACTGTATGCCATGTTGGTATGTTTTGTGTTTTCAATGCGTTAGTATTTATTATGTATATATGTTGTGTCTGCATTAATGAGATTTTGTACTGGCAAGATCTACATCACTGAGTTGTGCTTCAAAATGGGATCTGTAAATTGTAAATTTAAAACTAAAATATTAAAAAAAAGTATTCTACCTCAAGATTTTCATGCAGTAAGAATTAAAAATAAGAATTAAAAACAATTGTAAGAGCTGTTAGTGCTGTAATGTTCGTGCAAGAACAAATTGTTTCTTTCTCATTGAATATTTTCTGATTGGTCAGGAAATAATTTTTTTTGTATATACATTATTTATGCTGAATGTGTAAGGACAAATTCGCATGTTTATGTTATGCGGGTCAGGGGTTCTGACACTAGATAGGGCCTACAATCTCCTTATTGAGCATTAACAATTGCTTGTTACCAACATTGTGATGGCTTCGTAAAATACAACAAAATGGATTGCAAACATTTTTTTCAGCAATATTCTCACAATTAACGTGCACAATTGTGTTAGTTGTACATATGGGACCAAATTATATGGTTTATAAGATAGCAAACCGTTTCCGTTTAGACACGTAATGCGATAAACATTTTGCTCCTTGGGTTTGTGAGCCTGGTCGTTTTGATTCTGTTACATTTGTCTGTTAGCACACGTCGTTTGTGTGAAATACAGTTTTTTTAGGTTGTAATAACCTTAAAACATGTTATTTGAAGGTGAATTTTTAGTGTTTTATGTGTTTAGAGTGTTACTGATTGGGATTGCTTCTTATATGTGCAGTATTATATTTACATTATGAATAATATGTGTAATAAAATATTGAGTGCCGTGTTGCGAGTACACTAACCAAAACATTTCTTTTACAAACTCATGCCACTTTTGGTGTGTATAAATGAATTATGTAAACATACTTTTATATACACGAACATATTCCGAGAAATGTTCAAATCATGCATTATAAAATTTTTAAAACAGCAACATGATGATGCATTAACAATTGTAATTTTTAGGTACTAAACTAAATTCTGAAAATGATATATTAACGCTTCGAAAAGTAACTAATAAATTAAGCAGATGATTCCTTGTACAATTTCAAACTGCGTGGTTGGCAACATTTTATTGTTAGCGAGGCCAAAACAGCCCAGAAAATAAGATGTGAGGCTTAACCGGGGAGTCCCAACTCTATCCTTTATATGCTCTTTGATGTAGATTCTGTAACAGCTTTTTTTTTGTACTTTCCTCTAGGCTTATTTCGTATTACTCTTTTATTTAATTTGTGCCATGAACCATCCTCTTCCGCCCTAGTCTTTTTTCTCGTCATATTTTAGGTATACAAGTCCTACGCAACTTGGTGATGCTTGAAAATCTGAGATTCATAAAAAATTTACATTTTTAGTACGGTTTGCAAAATTGGTCGTAAGCAAATGGTTGCTCCATATATTTTGTGTACATTAGGTAATTTGAACAAAATAATAAAAAATAATTGAATCTAGGAATGTAGTTACCGTAATATGAATTAATATGATTTTGTACTGGAGGATACTGTGTACCATTTGATTGTCTTTACCCTATCACAACACTGAGTTGTCTTGAAGCCTTATCAATAATATAGGTGATGAATGCACCATTTGCTTTCCTATATAGCTACTTTTTAAGGACATATTATATAAAAGTTGTTGGCCTATTTTTCTGTGCTACTTGTTAATCCATGTGTGATATTTCCCAGTTGTATGGCAGCCTCGAAGTTGGCTGCTACAGGAAAATTAGTGAAGAAATATTTTTTGGTGGTATTTTTTCCAACATTTACTACAGTTTGCATTTTGGCTGACTGGCAACGCACTCGAAAGTGGAAACTTCAGAAAGCTGCATTGAAAAACTGAGAAACTAGCATCTTCAAGTGAGGTTTGTTTTATATACCATAAACTTATTTATGAACATATGTTGTATTCTTGATGCTTCATAAATTAACCCCATTAATTTTTTGCTCAGTTAAAAAATAATATAATGTATATGTACAACATGTAGACTAACATAATAGCATCCGGTTATACTGGAGTTGGTGAACAAACCAGTTTTTATGATGTGTTGTAGACATGATTTTTATTAGGGTATAAGTTCCATAGCAAATAGTGGTATCTGCAGGTGGGGTAGTGGCAAATATTTTCAGTGGTAAAAATAAAATTGAATAAAGTGTGCTCTGTAAATGTTACACTTTGTAAATTATTTTATAAAGTACTAGCCGGCCGACTGCGGCGTTGCCTGCGTGAAATTATGTAATGTAAACATTAACTCGGGATAAAATATGTGACAGCTAGCGTACTCAATAACAGTGAACTATAATTAACTGTCTTAGCTCAATGTAAAGAGTGCGCGCAATATGCTCGTATATCATAGTAATTCCCATCGCAAAGTCTTGCACGCGATATGAACCCGTAACCCCACCCCTTCCACACCACAAACTTTATACAATACCTGAGTGAATGTTAAAGGCATGCCGTGATAATTCTTACGTATGTAGTGGCTACAGTCCAAAGAGGTTTTATTTATGAGTAGGTTGGCAAAAAGAAACGACTGTTGAATTATTTATCCGAAATCATTCTCTTTTCGGGAGACTGTAACATTTTACTGCTTTTCACCTACTTAATTTTCGAATTTCATAAAATCCTGAATTTGATTTGTAGATATTTACATAAGCTTCATTCTTATCAAAAAATCATCTCGATATCTCAACGGGTATAAGCGGTACAGATGATTAATTTAAATCACATTTTATTTTTTTAACAGCTTTCAAGAACGAATTTCAAAAATTTGTCAAAATACTGTTCAGATATTTACTTAATCATCATTTAAAATAAAATCACCTCACTATCAGAAATGGTGAGCCGAACACTGGCCCAGTTTACTCTCTCGGGCCGAAGGCCTTAACAAATAAACTCCCTGAATACTTAGCCCCACCGCTAAGCCCACACAAACGGAGCAACACTCGAGCAAAACTCCTACCTATTCTTAAAGATGTAGGCTGCAAGGTTGGTCAACTACATTCTTGAACAAAGAAATTCTTGTAAATTCACTGATCATAAATATATTCAGGTACTTTCAGATTACAAGCAATACAAACAAGTAATACAAACATCCAATAGGGCTTTGTGTATCGTATGCACTATTCTAATTTACATACACTCGAAACGTAGATCGCCCACCACAAAGAACAATAAAGTGCCCGATGCTTATTACTAGTACAATTGGGTCAATTTTACTCTTGAATTTCTCCGTCACAACTCATTAATGCCTCTCGCAACATTCATCCACATAGTCTCCAGCAATTTCAGGGAAACCTACAGGTTAATAGACAATCCCTTTTTCCAGAAGGCGACATTAAATTTCCACAAACTCGCCCGCCTGTACAAGTCCAGGCACAACCACATTTGCCGTCACTCGGCGCTCCAGGTCTCACTTAAGGCCCCGCTTGAGATTAACGGAAGCTGGATGATCGCCATAAGCCCAAGTTCAGTGGACTCCATCGGCGATGAATGCAACGGCACGGAAAAGGTCGGGGGAGACTCACCCATATCTTGATGTTCCGCCGTCAGCTTAAGTGGACTCACCACACAAACAGCAATGTCTCTTGGCAATGCTCCTGCCCCCTTTACCAAGCGGCATAGAGAACCCCCATGAACTCTCGGATACCATCCGGCGGCACTCGTTAATCCGCCATGTCACAGAGTGAGGCGGGCTTCCCGGCCTAGACCACTCCTCGTCCACGCCCGACACAAGAGTGAACTCGCTTGCTCAAGCGGCCGCCAGCTCAGCTTGCCGACGCATGCGCCCCTACCGCCAGTCGACGGAACCAGACCACCCCCTCCTCTCCCGGGCCTACCCCTCCATGGCCAGTGGAGTGGGAGGTCTGAAGAGGAAAGGGAATGCGCCGGTACCGTCAACTGGGGCCTCCACTATTGTTCACCCGAGCCGAAATCCTCGAGACCTTGGGAAAACCAAGGAGAAACCCTCTGAATACCTAAAATACTACCTGGACTTGTGACTCACACTAATTACTCTTAATAGAAAGCCTCTTAATAGCTTTCACCTCCTTCAGGACAACCCCCTAATTAAGGGTGATCACTCAATGTTTTAGGAGAAATTACGGATTAGTGAAATACACATTTTATGACTTTTCACCCCCTTAATTTTTGAATTTCACAAAATAGAAAAATTAGTGAATATGCATTTTTTTGGGCAATATTATGAAGTTAAAACATTTATGATAGCATTCCTGGTTAATGAGATATCAATGATTCTTTTAAAACACATTTCACCCCTTTTCACCCCTGTAGGTATCGAATTTCGAAAAATCCTTTCTTAGTGAGTGCCTACAGGGCAAGTGGAGCTTCCCTCAAAATTTCATGGTTCTAGGTCCAGTGGTTTGGGCTGTGCGTTGATGAGTGAGTGAGTGTGTCAGGACACTTAATTTTATGTATTACGATTGTTACATAGACACTTCCCACTTACAGTGCTAACACTCCTGGGAGATATATTGTTCTGAAATAAATTTATATTAGTTGAACTGAGTATCAATTATTAGGACATATGTTCTTGCACTGACATAATTGAGATGTGAGCAAAAATATGAAAGTAACAAAATTAACTCCCTTATAATTTCTTGTTGCATCATTAAAATCTGGTACAACTTAAACCTTAATAAAACCTGTTTCTGATGCTGTTATTAAAGTGCAGTATAGTGAAAATTATATATGTAGTGGTTTATATTGTTGCTTGTGTAGTGTATCAATAACTTGGAATATTTATAAAATAAGTTTTCTTGATATTACCAAAGATTGTTTCCCTTGAAGATAATTCAGCCGGTCGCTGTGATGCCACATAGTCCCAAAACTCAAGGTCACTTCCTGAGATACCTACCTTATTACAGACTTTTACCTGAGTCTTTTTCTGCTTTTTATGAAAACAGTCGTACTGCAGGGCATCTCCACAGCCTGGTAATAGTTTCCTACAGTATTTTTGTTTCATTTGGCCTATCTATTCGTAGGTCAAGAGACTCTTAAGTTAAAATGACCCATGTAAATAAGGGTAAGTAAATGGAACGCCTAGTTGCTCTTGTCTGGAAACTGCAGAGATGTTGATGAATCGTCGGTTGAGATCTACACTTCCTCTTCTCCCATCAATACTGGAGGAGGTGGTGGAATCTAGGTTAACCATAGATCGGGAACATAGTAAGAAACAGGAACAAGCTGCAAATTATAATAGGCGACATAGAGTGAGGCATCTATCTGATTTGCAGCTGGGGGACAAGGTATGGATTTCTGACGTCAGACTATATGGTACAGTGATGCAGAGTGGTCCACAACCTTGTTTATATGTTGTAGATAGTAAGAGGGGACAGTATTGCCGTAATAGATGGTTTTTAATCCCAGCTCCATTTGCAAATGGAAGCATTCCTAGGGCAGGAGGTGACAGTTTCATCACCCTAAAGAAGTACCCATGAGTGCACCAGTTATGGATGCAGGATACACACACCAAGCAAATGGTGGGGAACATCATCAAAGTATTGAGAGAAACAGGACCAGGGAAAGTGCTGAGGAGACTGGGAAGGAGAAAATTACTGTGGAGGATTCAGGGTCTGAAGGATGTATGCAAGATGGATTTAATGAGTTTCCAGTAGAAACAAATATTGAGAGTGTTAAGAGTAAACATAATGGTGAGGGGTACAAGGGAGCAATAAGAGACAGACCGAGGAGACAGGGAAATAAACCAGTATGGGTAAAAGAGTTTGTTTGTTAGAATAAGTATCTGTTTATGACATAAACTTGGAAATGTTTGTCAAATCCGTGTATGGATTCAAATTCGAGATAAACTTGACATAGCTGTTTGTGTAACTTTCAACAGTAGATCTAAGCAAACCTAAAATATAAAGGGGACATGAGTTTTGTATTAGGTACTTTAGCAGTTGTTTATTATATAAACTTGAGTGAAGTGGTGTTCATGTAATCATGAAGTTCTCAGGAAGTGTTTGTGTTGGTTGTCATAATAGGTACTTTTGATTTGACATGCACGGTTACGTTATGTAAACTTGAAAGTTGTTGTTTGTTGTAATAGGTACTTTTGAATTGACATGCACTGTCACGTTATGTAAACTTGAAAGTTGTTAGGAAGTGTTGTAGTCTAGTATTTGTACATTGTTGTAACTAGCAGTTAACCTTAGTAGACTTATAATTGTAAAAGGGAGATGTTGTGGTAGGTATATTCATAGTCATTAAGTTGGTGGCTATGAATGTAATGAGGGTGTATGTGACTGAATAAAGAGGTGATGCAACAGGTAGAAGCCAGGGAAGTGCAGTAGGTATTATATTCTCAAACACAAATATGTTTGTGTATAGGTAGTATAATTTGCAAGTAAAGAATTGCAACCATTTGTAGCCATAATAAAGGCAACAACAATTCAGGTTAAATTCCAGGCGGGGTTGGTCCCCGGATTTTCTCATGTGGGAGTCATGCCGGACAATGCCACTGGTCGGCAGGTTTTCTGTGGAATCTCCAGTCACCCCAGCCCCTTTATTCCAGTGTTACTCCACGCTCACATCATGTCAGCTCTCATCTGCGCTAAAGACCTTGATGTTAAGTGCTGGGCAAAATTTCTTCAGTCAGTCATTTTTAGATATATTTAAAGCAATTTCCACTCCCCATCCCTCTAAAAAAATGTTTACTCTGGAGAAAAGTGTTGCAACGTAGAGGTCACAATTACTAAGGTAATAAAATAGAGTAGACTGTACTACCAAATATTGGAGGGAAAAATTGCTAGTATGCCTTTATTTGTATGATGTGTTTCTGTGCAGCATTGGAAAACCAGGATTTAGAGCTCATTTTTCACAGTTATAAAACCAGCAAGTTATAGGAACTCCTTTGAACGTGCATACACGCATGCATGTGTGTATGCCAATTAGATTACTTTAATCTTTTGCTTTGGTTCAGGATTCAGTTTTTTCCAAAAGATTAGTTTTTTTTTAAAGATTTCCGTAGTTTTATTATTGAATCCAATACACTGACAACTGAATATCAGGGCATGTCTCTTCCTCATTTTCATCTAAGTATTCAATAAATTGACACACCATTTTCATTTCTGCTTCTTCCTTTCCTTTCCTGAACTTTTTGGGCCTTTCACGCATTATTCTCTGTATCATATTGTTTCCTTGAAATTATTTGATATCATAGTTATGATGGCTTTGGGTTTCACTTAACATCTTGTGGGGAAGAAAAAAAATATATATATACTATACAAAGGAACATAATCATATTTTCGTTACCTAAGAAATACATAAGAGGCATTTAAGTAACACAACACATGCTGTTTGCAGTTGACAGAAGTGCGGTGTGGGGTAGGATGGTAAGCTTGGTGGACAATTGCATCTTAGCCAAGCCAATCACAACCTACCTCTGTCTGCGGCTAAAAAGTAGCATGCACTTAAGGTTGCAATAACGATTGAGGCAGCCTCTAATCTTAAGTGAATTTTTCCTCTTAACAGAAGTTTTGTACACTGTTTAATTTTTTGCTTGATATTAAAAATCATTACGACTGCTGATAGAACTATGGTCTTTGTTCTTTCAGAATGGCAAATTTGTTTGGATTTACCAAACAGTGGTTCTTGGTGGTAGTTCCACTCACAGGCTACGGTATTGGCTGGTTCTTGGACCTTAAAGAAACCGAACGTATGACGAGGTTCAGGGACAAGAGTGCACTGTATGGTAGAGAGTTGAAACCAGGAGAAGCACCATCATGGCCCTAAATTAAAATGTAATGTGAACTGTAATGTAAATTTGATTTTGTTAGTCTTGTAAGAATTGTAAATAAATTTATTAATTAAAACTTTGTCTATTATTTTGCAATAGTTTCAAATGAATAGTAATTAATTGTGGCTACATGTTAACTCTTATGATGTGCAAGTTGTTTATAGTGCTTATACATTAAATTAACGTAATAAATTTTAATTTAAAAAACTAATGCTTAATGTGTGGTAAGTGTTCCATTTTGTACGAGTGTGAAGCCATAAGGCATGTATTTTCTGTCTTAAGTAAATATAGAAGAAATCTAGTCTAACAACTGTAGTAACAGAACATGAACAAAAAGAAATTTCCCTACTAGTTACCCTACGGTCATTGATGATAATCCCGTTAACCTGAATACAGTTTTTGCCCATCTACGCTGGACACATTTCCCCCCCCCCCCCAAAATTTGGATGCCCAAGATGAGAGTGCAGGGCTTACATAGATAATTTTAACATGAAATGTACACGAGGGAGACTTGGCAATGATGAATGTGGCTTGTGCACACAGACTTGCAGGTGAAGGCATGCAGATGTCCAGACAGGTGCAATCGATAAGCTAGGTACATGTGCAGCCAGTATGTTCTCGCCTTTCAGCACATTGCAGATTACAGCATATAATTTTAATTATGTATGTCTAAATACTGAGTGGTATTTCGATAGTTTTTTGAAACGTCAAAACAATTGCACTCACGGTCGGCGAAAAACTGAACTTCATTAAGGCAATTACGGAAACCATATCAATGTACTCTATGGAATAGACATTACTCTAAAACTAGTTGGCAATCATGGGCGAATACATATTAGCGGTGTTCGTAATCTCTAAAAATTCAACTCTTATCTAGAGTGCATGTTCACAAAAAAAATTCAAAATTTTTGTTGTACAAAAAGTCTAGAGCAGTTATCAGATAAAAATGCCACCAGAACAAAATTCAGGTTTGACCCAGAAACCGTTGTTTCCGCTGATGCCTTCTGCTGACGTACGTTCCACTATGTTGTGTTGTTAAATCAACCGACAAGCAAATGCTGCTCTTAAAAAGAGATTGACTGGCCATTTGTCTCGACAATCTTGGGGGGGGGAAGAATGTGGACTAAAAATACTGTGTGCAGAAAAAGTTTGAGAGGAGAGAGAAGGGCCATTCCACGACAAATATAGGTACAAATTAAAATAATTTTTTTTGCTGCACGATTTTTTATTTTCCTGAAACTCAGTTAATGTTCAGGACTACCTTTCCCAAGAAGAACCCCAAATTTGTACATTTTTACTATCAATACTTCCTGAAATATAGCTAATTTTCTGTTGTAAGTATAGTGTAAAACCATCATTTTGGGGTATTTTTTGATAAGCCATAACTTTTTTGTTTTAAGAGCTACACACCTCGTACACATATCATTGGAAAGCTGATTGAACATTTTTTTGGTTTCTTGACGTAAGAAATTTTTTGCCATCTTCACTACTTTGTAAATTTATGAAGTTAACCAAAAAATCTTTGATTTTCAGTAATTTAAAGTATTAAAAATTTTATGTAGGACTTTGAGGAACAACTTTAATTTTTTTACTGTGATTCACCCATATGGTTACTTCGTGTGCCAGCAGAAACATCATGATACTCTCAGTCCCACACTGTAAAAAAATTCCTGAAAATCGAAAATTTCGAAAAAAAAAAAAAGGCATTTTCAGGACAAAAAAAGCTTATGTGGGACCAACTTTACAAATATTAACTAATATGATTTATAAAGCCCCCGAGATACTATTTAAAAGAAAAAATAGTTTGCTTTGTTACTTTGAGTACCAAAAAAGTTACAGAGCTTAGAATATGATGAAATATGAAGGACTGCTGAAATGTTTATTTTTCAGTACAAATAATTAGGATATAAAATTAATAATTAAGTACTCGTTTTAAGTAAAGGGGAAAATTATTTACACAACCTGGAATGAATTGCATGTGCCACAATACATAGATTAGTTTAAAGTGCGTGTGTCACCTCAAGGACAGTCCAATCATCGTTTGTGGTAGGCTTATCAGTTGTGCTTGCCTTGCATGTTGAGGCATGCTTATCTGCTGCAAGTCTGAGCTGTGCACAACATTAGATAGTGAATACCTACAAGTCTTGTCAGTAGACAGCTTTAGTAGCAAGCTAGCAGTTGCGCTCAGAGAGGAAATAACATTTTTTTTTTCAGTGCTTTTTGTTCAATACCGGTACTAATTATTTTTATTAATGCAGTATATATAACCCGAAAGTTGAACAGAACTTTATGTTGATATTTTTTCTCAGTGATGTTTCTAATTTCACAAAAGCATTATTAACCGAGTTATTTTATTTATGGAGTGATGTCATGTTAGAAGAATGGAGTGTTCAATTGGGATATTCGTTAGAGAGGTATGTCATAATTTAGCTTATAGTAGATCATCAGAACTCAAAACAATAAGTGATGTTAGTGATGAGAAAAAAAACTCCTAGTTTTGAGATCAGGTTGTGAAAACAAACATTTGTACGTATCATGAAAAAAAATATCTGGACAAATATTTTCATATTCATGGAAAACCTTGTTGTGATCCCTACCAACTTCACAAGAAAACTGTTAAACAATCTCTTCGAGAAATAACCCCCACAACTGCGGCAAACTGCACTCAGGTTAGTTTGATTCCTGGTAAAGCTTTGTGCTCCAAGTGCTTACAAAAAGTACAAACTACTTCACATATTTCAGGTGATGGCACTGAACAACCACATGATTTGTTTGAACCAGAATGTGTTTTGGTAGAGTCAGTTAATACAGCATGTTCAGCACTTGGTGTATCTCCAGTGAAAATACAGAAACTCTCTAAGTGTGCTAGACCACCAATTTTAAAAAAGAAGGTGTCTAAGATTGCTGCAGTTGTATCTGATAAGCTACAAAAATCTTTCAATTTAGAAACATCATTGCAAGATGAAGAGGACACGAACTGCAATTATTTACAAAATTTAGGTAGTGAATACAAATCACTTATCGAGGAACTTAGAAAAAAGTTCAGAACTGCAGAAACTACAAAAGAGAAAGTAGGAATTCTCAGCTTATTGCCTAAAAGTTGAAGCATGAAAAAAATACAGACTGAATTTAATGCTAGTCAGTACTTAGTTCTATTGACCCATAACCTGAAAAAAGAGGCTAGAGTTTTGCCTGATATTTTGAGTAAAAAAGTTGGACGAGTTAACCATCATGAAAGTGCGAACATTTTACGAAAATGACGAGTATAGTCGTTTGATACCTGGGAAGAAAGATTGTATGTATATCTGTAAGAAAAGATGGTGTAAAACCTAACATCCAAAAAGACTTGTGCTAAGTAACCTCAAGGAATTGTACTCTGCATTTAAAGATAATAGTCCTAACATTAAAATAGGATTCTCAAAATTTGCAGAGTTACGACCAAAATATTGTCTACTTGCAGGTTCTGCTGGTACTCATTCTGTGTGTGTATGTAAAATGCACCAAAATGTTAAACTTATGCTTGCAGCTATAAAAACTAAACTTGATTACAAAGAACTCCTGAGTAAGATGGTTTGTGATTTAAATAATGAAAAGTGTATTACTTCACAATGTGAAATGTGTCCTGGCAACGAACAAGTTAGGGAAGTTGTAATGGAAGATATTGGAGCATTTGAAATCTGTGAAGAAGTCAAATATAAACAATGGTTATCAACAGATAGATGTGAACTTCTAGAACTTGTAACTACACCTGAAGAATTTTGTGATAATTTATTGGAAGGTCTTAGTGACTTAAAACTTCATCATTACATATCAAAACAACAATCTCGGTATCTAAAATCCCTAAAACAAAACCTTCAAGAAAATGAGTGTATTATCATGGGTGACTTCTCAGAAAACTTTACATTTGTAATGCAAGATGAGATCCAAAGTTACCATTGGGTTAGCTCTCAAGCCACTCTTCACCCTTTTGTCCTGTATTTCAAGACTGGAGGTAAACTGGAAAGTGAAAGTTATTGTGTAATTAGTGATTCATTGGAACATAGCACTGTTGCCTTCTATTGTTTTCAGAGGATTATCCTGCAGCACATAAAGTCATCACACATTGGCATTGTTAAAATCTTTTGCTTTTCAGATGACTCTGTAGCACAATATAGGAATAAGAAAAATTGTATCAATCTTTGTCACCATGAAATAGACTTCAGTTTGAAAGCAGAATGGCATTTCTTTGCTACTTCTCACGGTAAAGGTCCGTACTTATGTCTAGGTACTTACACGATGAAGCCAGCTTCGGACGTTTCCGTAACTATGATTCGGGTATGTCCGGTATCGCGACCTCTCCTTGCCCCCCATCCAAGCCACCACTGTTCGGTACTCACCCCACCTCCTCTATACTAGCGTCACAGCACTAGACAGCTGTCGAGTCTCGCCACGTTTCAACACAAGTCACAATA
>PNEQ01026494.1:0-15422 GCA_003012365.1 Medauroidea extradentata | reverse complement strand
TCACTTGTTCTGAAGAATGGTGTCCTCTACCGGAACTGGGAGAGTGCAGATGGCAGACATGAACACCTACAGTTGGTCCTCCCAGAGAACAAGGTCCCAGAGGTACTGAAGGAACTCCATAATTCAGTGTCAGGTGGTCATTTCGGCATTAATAAGACACTTAACAAGGTTCGAGAGAGATTTTATTGGCTTCATTGCCATGAAGATGTCGACAGATGGTGCCGAATGTGTGACGACTGTGCCGCAAAGAAAGGTCCGAGGGTCAGAGGCCGAGGTCGTCTCCAGAAGTACAATGTCGGTGCCCCATTCGAGAGAACGGCGGTCGACATCTTGGGTCCCTTGCCAGTAACTGAGAGAAACAATCGGTACTTGTTGGTGGTGCAGGACTACTTCACCAAATGGCCAGAGGTTCTTCCCATACCGAATCAAGAAGCCAGTACAGTGGCTGATGCACTGGTCGAACATGTGTTCTCAAGGTTTGGGGTGCCATTGGAACTTCACTTGGACCAAGGGCAGAATTTCGAAGCGAACCTGTTCCAAGAAGTGATGAAGATAATGGGTATAAAGAAGACCCGAACCACTCCGCTACATCCACAGTCTGATGGAATGGTTGAACGCCTAAATCGCACCCTGGAGCAATACCTATCCATCTTTGTGTCTGATAATCAAAAGGATTGGGACTCCAAAGTACCACTGTTTCTGCTAGCATACCGTTCTGCTGTTCATGATGCAACTAAGGTGACACCATCAAGGATGCTGTTTGGAAGAGAGCTCCGTCTCCCGAGAGACCTGATGTTCGGACGACCGGCGGAGGAAGACCAGATTGCATCTCCAATGTATGCCAGCGAGTTACGTCGCAAGTTGGTTCACACTTACAACTTTTCCCGGCGACACCTTAGGATCAACACCGACAGGATGAAGACTCGCTACAATAGGAATGCACCAGATGAAACATGTCAAGAAGGTCAACTAGTGTGGTTGTACAACCCTCAGAGAAAGAAGGGGTATTGTCCCAAGCTGCAGAAGAACTGGGAAGGCCCTTATGAAATAGTGAAGAAGATCAATGACGTTGTGTTTCGGATTGTTCGTCGAGGCTCTCGGGCGAGAGGACCTAAAGTTGTACACATCGACAGATTAGCCCTCTACGATGGACCTGAGGCTGTTGTGTCTGTTCGGGACGAACAGACTTAAGGAGGGGGCAGTGTTGCATGCTGTGTTTCCAAGTGCGGGCTGGATGGGGCCTGTGTCGAAACACCTTGAGGGCTGGCCCATGACTCAAAGCCCGAGTGTCTCACAGTGGGAATCCCGCCGAAACTACGTCATAGATACCTTTCCCAACTGCGCGTTTACCCTGCGAAGCGGTGTACGTGACTCAAATCACATGCGAAACATGATGAAATGTCTAATTTTAGACCCCTGTAATGCGGGGAAGACCCGACTGTTTGGCCAAGTATAAAAGCTATGAATCGACAAATCCGGGGGGAGTTCGCTATTGGTCGTGCTAGAGGAAGGTGCTATGGTTGTGGAGATAGACTGGTGACGACATCTTGGTGACGTCAGTGTCTACTATGAGGCAGCAGGTGGCTACCTTCGGAGCAGTGTTGGACGAACCACGAGGACTGTTGCGGCGGGCTGACGGGCGAAGGAGGTACGCGACGGGAGTCGAATCGAAGACCTCAAGAGTGAAGACAGCGGTGCACTCGGGGTGCTGCGCAGCACACGACGATTCATCACCACGGCGGACTATTAAGGTTGTACACTGTCACTACTTGAAATACTGTTGATTGGATATATGACTGAATTTTATTGTGATTTGTACTGTTTAGTTAATTGATCGTAGACATTTTTTGTGCTTTAATTGTCAAAGTTAATTAACGTGTCTGTGACACAGTAGTAATTGTGTGCATAATAATTGTGTTGTGAGAGTTATAGTTGATTACTGTTTTGTGTATTTCGTAGCTTTGTGAGCTATTAAATCCAGTACTTAATTTAATTCTTTTATTTTTAATTATAAGACCTCTATCCCAAAAGAACTCATGGGAATTGTCCACATATGAAGTTTATGTCTCAAACTTGTAACAATATTAAGAAACTCACTGATATTTAAAAAGTTTATTTCTGATAAATAATCAGCAACACTTTCATAATGTAATATACAGTGGAACCCCTTTTTTACACTTCTCAAGGGTCCTGAAAATAATGTTGTAAAATGCAGGAAAGTGTAAAAAGAGAGAAAATTCTAATGTAAAAGCAGCAAATGGGACCACAAACAGTACGTGTAAAATAAGGGAAAGTGTAAAAACAGGGGGTGTAAAAAAGGTGTTTTACTGTACTATCCACAAACTGTACGTACAAATCGTCAGTATCTGCTACTTTTTGATAACTTTTCAAGAAAAAAATCTCTTTATCCCAGGCAACCAAATTTTACTGGACGGTCCTGATAAGAAATTATCTCTGCACGCAGAAGTTCATATGGAACACTATCCAAATTTACACATGTAGCAATGGGTGATAAGAAATAATTATTCTTTCCATATACTGCAATTTCCACAGAACAGCTTTACTCACAATCCAATGTAATAGCAACTCACTACTCAGTATAAGAAAACCTAATCTACAATCTTACAATCCATACTTTCCAATGTTAAAAACAACAGGTACTGTCGTTCCCCAGAATAGAAAAAAAATTAAGTACGTAACTCACTTATACTATTGTATGTTTTAACAATGACAAAGCAAAGTTACAAACCTACACTACTTTCCTACACATAAACAAAGTATTTTTCTCTTTTTATGAAGCAAAAATTTATTAATTTTAATTTTCTGAATAACCCTTGCTGTTAATTCAATTAGAGAATTTTTTAAATGCTGAAATACATTGACTGGTATTAAAAAAATTCCATAATTGTAAACTTAACTAACATCTATAGGTACAGTTATGATGGTAAAATTGTGCAATTTCTTCATACTGACAATGTTCGGTGAATTGCATACATGATTGCAAACTAAATTAGAGGAAAAACTATGATACAGCTGGAAAAGTTTCAAAACATTAACAAACATTAAACAGATCATCTTTGTAGAACCGTTTATAATTTCTAATGTTAGTCCTACAGTGTGAAAGCAAACCCTTCTCACGTGTTTCATTTGGAACCATTCTCTGAACGGAAGAATGACCTGCTCAGGATCAGAATTGCAAGTTCACGATCCACAAGCATGTGTTCCGTAACTATTTATATTTCCAGTTATCTACTGAAAGTATCAGGTAAAAAACTGATAAGATAAGAGCACTTCAAGAAGGTTAAGGTCAAAATTTTGAAAATATCACAAGATAAAGTGACAAGTGTTGGACTACTCCTAGCAAGTGAGCACATGTTTCTGAATGCTGATCCCAAGTACACACACCTTATCACTCACAACAGCAACATAACTAAAGCACAAGACAATGTTAACTTTTTCAGAACTGCCAGCAATTTAAAGGGATAATTCAGATGTAACAGCATGTTACACATGTGTACAAGGCCCAAAAAAACATGAAGATCTCATTGATGTCTTCACATTATAAGAAAAACTTGAGAGCAGTACACTGTACCCTTAATATAGAGCAGTATACTGTACCATTCATATACACATTCTCTCTGAATGTATTCTACATCTTACTAACCACTCACTATTAATTTTTACGTGTATGTTGTCACCAAGATACAAAAAAAAATATATATCTAATCTCTCTGATAACAAAATGCTTCAGGAAGATAAACAATCAATATACAAGTTGCGTACAGCCAATCACAAGAATGTATATGCTAACAAAACAACTGTCAAATCTTTGTCAAGAACGATAAGACTCAAACTTCAAGTAGGACCCAGATAGCCAATCAATTAAAAAAAAAACCATGTTAGAAACCTGCAAACCTACATTTCATCATATTTTTTCATAATGTTTACTAAGACTCCTAAGATATGTGATGCAAGAACAAAAAATCTGACACTCCAATGCCTTTATAGCACAGACATCAGGTCAAAACATTGATATGCTTTAATGTATGGTTGGAGAAGTTGACTGCAATAAACCGCCAAGAGACAGGTGCTTTGAAAGCCAAGCTGTACGAATACGGCTTCCAAGCCCTTCCCTCCTGACTAGGAACATGACTTGGTTGATTCCTAGGTATAGCTATCAGAATGGCATGCCTTTACGGCACAGCAGCTCCTGATTATAACAGGCAAGCAAGTTCATTTGCCAAGGTGCTTGCAGTCGCATAAAAGTGACACAAAATTTCACACCACCTGCAAGAAGTAGGGGTTGTCTATTTTCATAACTTTGAGTTAAGCTTTTCTTGACTTCGTCACTATAGGAACTTTCCAGA
Source organism: Medauroidea extradentata (assembly GCA_003012365.1). NCBI lineage: Eukaryota > Metazoa > Arthropoda > Insecta > Phasmatodea > Phasmatidae > Medauroidea > Medauroidea extradentata. The sequence continues at coordinate 11,055 of PNEQ01026494.1, read as the reverse complement.
AATTGCTTTGTGCCTATATAAGGGTGATTTTCTCTGAGCTAGGAAATGTTTGGTTGTTGGAATCTTAGGTTCAGTAAGTGATGAGGGATCAACAAGTGTGCAAATGAAGCAGCAACAACGTTGGTGGTGGCAAAATAAGAAGACTGTGACATCAGGGGGACAGTGACTATAGCTCACTAGGAAAAGAACATTAAAGGAGTTTTATACTTTATCCATTCCAAGGTTGCAGCAGAAATAAACATTGCCACTAGCAAGCTTTCAGTCATTGGCTGACTTGTTAGTTAACAGTGTTGTTGCAGCAGGAAATAGTTCCGATGCCATAGTGCTATGTTATAGTCCAGACATAGTGATTTAAACGTTCAGTTGCAATTTTTAATCATATGTAATATAATATCACTCTGTGCACATGAAATAGTATATGTGCTTGCAGTTTGGAAGCATGTTCATCTGTTATCATTACAGGGTAAAAAAGTCTCGAGTAATCAGTACCTACTCTGCAAGATGGCAGAGCAGCAGGTCAGGCTGGAGTGTCACCTCCATGTGTTGTAAAGCATAAACAAGGAAAGCCTTTACAAAGCGGATAGAAGGCAGTGCCAATCAATGTATTTAATGCCAAGTGTAAAGAGTTTCCCACATTATTAGTGCAGGGAAGTAGTTAAGCTGGATTCACAAGAGACCGGCATTTTCAGAACGAAGCATTTTCAAAGCAGAAAAAAGACAAGAGTGAAGCGTATATTTATGTAAAATTTTAAGTGAAAGATACCGTTAGGCGTAAAGGGCATGAGTTTTCTTCAGAAATGAGTTTCCGAACATTGACGTAGTAAACAGTGATCCTGATCTGCCAAATTTTAAACGATTGACATTTCACAAATTCTTAAAAGCATTTGAATTTCAAGTCTGTGAAAAGCCACAGGAATTAATTTTTAATTGATACAGAAGACATTTCTTTGCGGCGTTGTGAGTAACTCTGTTCAATTAAAAATTATAGGGCTGAAGGACGACGAGTGTATTATTCAGATGAAACTGTGGAAGCCAGATCATCAGAGAACAATTTGGACGGTGTTGAATCATTTTATGAAGTTGATTTTAGGTGAGTGCCTTAATTTATCTAATTACATAGGGTGTTATTGTGTACCATGTGAATATATTTAATATAAAGTGGAATGTTTTGAGTTTCCAGGTGTAAAAACGTTCCGCGTAAATTCACAAGTTTTGCAAATAAATTTTTTAAGGTAAATAACTTAAAAAAAAAAAATATTGTGGTATAACGGGGCAGCAAGGGGAATGTTGTTAAAAAGGTTTCTGTCTGCATGTACCACTCCCATGGGAAAAGTTTAGCAGAGGTGCCTGTACTCACTTCATAGAGGTGTGACATTGACAGCTGATACCTCACCAAACACACGGAGGTGAGCGGCAGCTTGTTACACACACAGTCAATGCTGTTCAAGTGCGCAAATACATGGAATGAAACAAGCTGCAACCTTGGAATAGATATAGTATAGTGTGTGGTGAAAGACATGTATAAGTGAGTCAAGTGGGACTTCTGAGAGAGGTTTAGATAAGAGGAGAAGAGGGTAGATTGTGAGAGCGGAAGTGAAGGGGCAGAGAAGGGCAGAAATGTATGAGAAGAAAGATGAGGAGAGGCGATGGAGGAGAGAAGGGGAAGAGGGGGAAAAAGAGTGAAGAAGGGGAAAAGGGGAGAGGCAGGAGAGGGGGAAAGATGAGGGAATAAGGGGAGAGGTGGAAATAAGTGGAAAGATGTGGAGAGGGAGGTAAATGTGGAGAAAGAGAAGAGTGAAGGTGAGGGAATAAAGCTGGAAAGAGAGATGGAGAGGAGTGAACAAGGGAGGAGAAAAGGAGAAGAGGGAGAGAGAGATGGAGGGAGGGAGAGATGAAAGGAGAGATGGAGGTAGGTAGAGATGGAGGGAGAAATGGAAGGAGGAATGGAGGAGTGAGAGACGGTGTAGAGAAAGAGCAAAGAGGGAGGGATGTATGGAGGGATGGAGAGAAAAAAGGAAATACGTACAGGGGGAGGGAGAGATAGAAGGGGAGAGGAGCGAGGGAGAGATAGAAAGAGATGTAAAGAGAAAGAAAGGGAGGGAAAGAGAAGAGAGAGGGAAAAAGAGGAATGGAAAGAGGGAGAGAAAGCAGGATGGAGAGGGAGGAATGGGGAGAGGAGGGATGGTGAGAGGGAGATATGTCGAGAGGAAGCAATGCAGAGAGAATTAAGGAGGGGGAGAGAAAGCAAGAAAGCTATACATTTCTTCTCGTAGCGACGTTTGTGTGGAAATACATGTACATGTGTTCTAAGTTATGTCGGATGTACCTGTCATCTCATTATACTATTTACATCTGCTATTTCAGTCAAATTGGGGCTGCAGCCTGGAGGAGTCGAAAATGTGAATAGGGCAAAAACCTGACAATGACACATTTAAAACTTTGCCCAACGTAATCTTATTAAAGTAACTAAACACCAAGAGGCTCTACGGAGGGGAAGATGTTACAGCTGTGTCATTGCAGGATCGCTGTCACACTAGTGTACGTGGGGAAAACAGGCAGTGTCTGTCATAGCGTATGATAACATTGGGTGATGCACATATATTGTATAATATGTAGTACAAATAAAATGTATAACTATTGAGTAGTCCTCAATTTATATACAATATTTCTGTTAAACCAATGAAAACCGAAGAGGTACTGGGAACACGTGATCAAAATTATTCTGTATCGATAACTACTTAAACTGAAACTTGGGTATTGAAACATTAGTGACTTATTGTGCTGTGAACAAAACTGTAGATAGATAAATAAGCAATGCAAATGAAAATGATGACATCAAAAATGAAGGCATTGTAATTTATTAAACACCAGAATAGAGTATGTGGACAAGAGTCATGATGTGATATTTCTGAATTTAGAATTTACTTCAATTTTATTCAGATACATGTTCTAAACAACACAATTCCTTAATTTAAATTTAATTACTTTAGTACCTGTGACTGCAGATCATTTTTCAAGAGCAATTGTCCAGTTTATCCCTGCCACTTGATCTATCAAGATAAGCAATAGCCGCGCAGACGATCATGAAACAACTTATGTAAGTCGCCACTACCGTAAGTATAGTCTAGTCATGTAAAATTATTATTTCCTGTATGTAGCATGTGTGTTATTTCTTGCAAGCCTTTCTATTGAGATGTGCCTTTAACGACCATGTTTGCACACGTGTTGAGTGTGCTCATCCCCTTCCCCACATTCAAAGCTTCGCTGTATAAAGTCAGAAAACTAGATGGGCATGGTTGCTTGACTTGTAGTCATATAGAGTGGTAGTCCAGGAATTGTGAAGGTTGTTACCTCAGCACTTTGCAGATTTTTTTTTCATTCAACACAACACTACCCCTAAGCTGCACAAGTTTGTCGTAGAAGATAACCTGTTTTTTGACAGGGTGCGTAATGGCTTGGACATCCAGAAATTGTTAACAGGACAGAAAAGTAAAAATGAGTTGCAGTGATGCATAATGTCGCTCTTGCTGTTTGACTCTTGTGCTTCGGTCTGACTTGATCACTGTACCAATCCTGCGAGTCAGAGGAGTGCAAGGGCTGAACGAGCACAAGGAGTCTTCAGAAAGTAAGACCAAATTATGAACTATGTGTGTTGCTCTAGGTAGTATTAAGTCCGAGCTGAGCATTAAACTATGATGCTAATTAAGTATTTAGGTAGTCCACAAGGAATGGCCCAGAATTAAAATAAATGGTTAGTTTGAATTTTAAGATTGCTAAGTATACCAGTTTTAGTAAGAAAAAAATTGATTGTTAGTGTAACTTAAATTCCCCCCTCCTTATCACAGAGTCCAATATTATTTTTGTTAAGCATGTTGGAATAATTATGTGACTTAAAAAATATTTTTTTTGGAATAGTATTTTTTAATACACATATGTTTTTAACCCCAATTTGTTTGATTTATTATTTATTAAATTCACTTCCTTGTTAGGTACAATTCCTTATTGTGTACAGGTACTGGAGACACATTTTACTAGTGTATTACAGTGTACTGTTAACAGTTTTAAGGAATACTTGCAGTCCCTGAAGCAATCCCATTTCCAGTTTTCTATGTTTGTCTTTAATTTCCTCTCGCAACTTTTTGTGTTATTTGAGTGGCTTCCTTTCTGGCCGTAACAGACTGGTCGTAGTATTAAACTGCAGTGGTATCACAGAAACTGAAGTATCCTGGAGGGTATTTCCACTGCGAACACTAAGTTCAGTTGAACCTTTCGTCATTCTATTTCTCTCCCTTCATCATTTCATTTCAATGCAACATCCGCAACAAAGAGCGAGCACCAAGTCAGAAGAAATATCATGCCATGCATGTTTTACTAGTGACTTGGTGGACGGCCTAGCAGCCAGAGATGCTGCGCCACCTGCCATATGCAACCAAATGTGACCGGCACTCTGACAAGCGCCTCTATGGTATCCATCACGTCACACCCTAAAACTCCTAATAAAATACTTACATGCTTAGCTTGAAATGTAATGTAGGAATAATAATACTGGTAAAAGTACTCAAGGTGCTTTGAGAAGATTAATTTTTACGAAATATGACTTCTCTTCGGCCTACCTGCAGGTCATATTTTTACTGCAAGTCTTATTGTATAGAATTTAACTACAGGGACATTTTTGTAAACCCCTTGTTTTATTTTGCACCCTTTACATATAATATAAAAAAGATCAAAATTTCACTAGGCCTAACCTGAAATATAATGTATGATTGCTATTAAAAAATCTTACACGTGAAAGATTTGTTGAAAATTACTATAAATAGTTCTAATAATGATACATTTTTCAAAGTTTATCATCATGATACATTTGTACACTGTTATTGACACTAAGTACATGACTAGTTTCCCAAAATTTTTCAGTGCATATTTATGGTGTACGTAAAGGTTCATAATGTGGCACCAATTTTGAATTGAGTCTTCCGTACTCATTAACGTATTACCTGCTAAGTGCTATGTGAAACATGAAGTCATTTTGGCATTAGAGATGTTCTTTGGGTCATTCAAAATGGCTAAAACACATTTCTTTCACGATGCTCTAACTAGAATAATACCAATCTGATTCACATTAAACATAACATAGAAGCTTTGGTATGACTTACACCATACTTTCCACAAATGAAATGATATGGTGACGGCTTAAAGTGCCACAAAAATAGAGAATACTACTGTACTATACAATTGCATACACATTAAATGATCTGATCCTAGAGGATTGCACCAGTCTAACCTTTACTACGTACATTTTCCAGTCAATGCGTACAGCAAATTAACAAACACCTTTTGAGGACTTCTCTTAAGTTAACCAAAATCTTTTCTTTGATTTGAACTACTCCATAGAGAAACAACACAAGGATAGTTTTAAGCAGTTACTAGAACACTTGAAATTACAGGGGATTCCACACAAGAAACCAGGTGGTTGGTAAGCTTAGCACAGAAGCTAGTCCGTCTCATATAAGAATTCACATTTTGACAGTTGTGGTGGCAGCTCTTTTTACAGCTGCTGCCATGTAATAAGCAGTATTTTCCTGACTGGATTTATTTCTTGGACATACTCCATTGCTAAATAAATGACTGTCAAAAGAAAACTAAAAATTGTTTTCTTGTGACAGTCATTTATTTCACAATGGAGTATATATACCCAATCAAATAAATCCAGCCATGCAGTCCCATTGCACAGTTCTTTCAAAGATCAGTATTTTCCTCTGTCACATGTGAATTTTGCACAAACAATCTCAGCTGGCTCTCAAGCTGTGCAGATTATCACAATGAAACTTACTTTTCTGTAAAAATGTGTACATGTGATAATCATCAGAACTGTCATAAACTGGATTGTTATGTCAACAGCCAATACTATGAAATGTGAAGATAGAGGACTTGGAACCCAATTACTTCAATTTTACCGTCAACATTACAAGTACTCCGAGACAGCCCACTGGTTGTAATTAGCAACTCATGTTCAAAGGCTGATTACGCTCAGCTAAGTGAGAAGAATGTGAAAACTATTTTTAAATTTTACAGTTGTTCACCAAAGAAATTGTGCAATATTGCTAGACAAATATGACTGATTTGGAAAGAAGTCAATGAAACATACATTTATTTAACATATTCGTGAAATCCTGCCATTTTCAACTGGACTTGTTAATGTAAATACACAATTTCTAAACTTTTTCCATAAAGAGAATAATATCACAAAACAGGTTGATACTGTTCCACAAGATGCCATTTCAAAACTGGAAACCATGAACAACAACATGGACCTATGGAACCCAAAAATTTGATTTCTTGCTATAATGAACATAAATGTTAGTACCTATATGCTAAAATTAAAAAATTCAACAAATTGAGAAATACTTTTTACTGCTGACATAGACAAACTAATTTAACAGAGATAGGAATATCCTAAAATTTAGAGGCAATAACATTTAAAAAAATTGTTTTTGTACTACAAATCTCTCCAATAGCTTACATTGGCAGAGTGGGAAAAAACTGGATAAATTCAGAACTAATGTGACACCATTTCCAAATCAAATGTTGTCGTCACTCTGTGAAGATCAACGACAAGACGAAGAGTATGATTTGGAACATACAAATTATATGCAATTCAAAGACGTGTGAGGACCATAAATCAATTGGTAAGACTTCCCATTTCAAGCTAGCTAATGTTAGTTGTTATGAGCATACAAGTTACAACATCCAACTGTGGAAACATGGACAGTATTAGAAGTGTACATTAGGCAACACTTTGTACACGAAAATAAAATTAAAGTTAATAAATATCAGCATACACAGACCATATTTTCCAAAGTCTAACCTTGTCCCATCTGTGCCACTTTGGTTTCTCACAGTAACACTGAGTCAATAATACAAATGTAATGTAAAAAAGTATCCACGTCAACAAAGTGCACAGTTTTGAAGCAAACTTTAAAATGTAAGGGTTCAATTATTATGACAAAAAAAATTGCAAGCCACCAAATTTTTAATGGGTCACTATATCTTTTCAACTACCGAGTCTGTATTTCTACCACATGCTAGGTTACCTGCATGATTAAAAACACAACTCAAACAGGATTCTAAAGCTGATGTTTTCTGCGAAGTTGAGTCTCACAGCATAGGGGAAACAACCTCAATAGTAATAGCAGTAGTAGTAGACATGCAGCTGAATAGTTCTACAAGGTGTGTTGCACTACGGAGTCTTTCTTGTATGTCAAATATGATATTTATGATATATCAACACCTATCTCAAGGAGCGCCGCCTGCCCTTTCATTAGAAGCTCAAAGGTAACAGAACTATAGAGACGACCTTGAAGCGCACTTCAAATGCAGCATTGCCACTACCAGTGGCCTAGCGTACAAGGTTCCCGCTGATCCATTTTTACTATGGGACTTTAAGTTGTGAACATATAATTTTATTGGTAAAAAGTCTGTAGCAAGTTCAGTTGAATGTCTCAATCAGTTTTTCACATACATATGGTCAGTAGATTTTACAGTACAGCAGTTTGAAAAGGCTGATTTTTGCTACATAAGAAGGCTTCAAAACAGCTTCTTAATGAGTATGGGGTCATAAGAGACTGTTCCAGTGTTTCAGGTGCATGTATGCAACCCGCATTAACTCCATATGAATCAAGGTAAATATTACCTTCACTATAGCAGTAAGAGTATTACACATATCAGCTTTTTCTTTGCGCTTAATCAAAGACACAGTCCGTAATATTTTTGCTGTGTTCTGCAAATTTTAGTATAGCAAACGGTTACATTAAAAACCTAATACAAAAAAAAGTTCTGTAAAATTTACAGTCTACCATTCTTTATACTTGGCTTTGGTGAACGCAGCTAAAATTAGAAAGACTGTGTCTTTAATAAAACACGAAGATAATGTTGATATGTGTAACACTTGTATAGCTATTGCAAAGGTGATATTAGCCTTGATTTATACGGGGTTAATGCAGGTTGTATATATGCACCTAAAACACTGGAACGGCCTCTTAACAATGACTTTCTGACCTTGTCTGAAGTGATTTTTTCGTATGTTGGCAAAACAGGTGCATATGGAATATTTTCATGAAAAAAAAAAAACCTGTTTATGAACACACTGCAACACATTTTAAGTGCATGTCGACGGCACCCATAACGGAGGGTGTTAGGCAATTTTATTGTATTATAAGTTTTTGAGCCTAACATTTATTCAAATTATATTATCAAAATTTCTCTTCGACACAGAATAGGAAATATTCTTGGTAAAGTGCTTGACAAGAATTTTATAATGGAATCTTTTATTAGTTTGTCATACAGAATCACTGCAAAAGAATTATAGATTAACTTCCAAGAATTTGTTAGCAACGACTCTGCATAGCAAATTAATGAAAGATAACATTATTATTTATGTCAAGCAGTTAACCTATGCTTTGTTGAAGATAAAATTTTGATAATACAATTTGAATAAATGTTATGGCTCAAAAACCGAAAATACAATAAAATTGTCTAACACTCCCCATTAAGTATTATATGCCACAATGTTACTGTATGTCATGCTGAACTATTTTGTGTGTGAAAACCAAGTTGAGCACAAAACACTATGGTTAACACATGCATATGCAATGTCCCTCTTCCTAGCCTCAGCATGCAAATCACTGAACTAGTGTGCAGTCTTCTCTACGAGACATGCAGCAGTGATCAGATCATTTTATGGTGTAACATTAAACATGTGCTGTACACGCTTATGCTTCTTTAGAGGCTCTACGCCAAATAATTATACCCAAAAAAATTTGAAATTGCCTGTTTTCACCACATTTGTGGTAAGAAAATAAACTTTACAGATAAATTAAGCCTTGAAACAAATTTAAACATGTGAAGTGTTCTCTGACTGTTAGCCCTTCACAGACAAAACTAATTGCTTGTTGGGAAATTTACAATGTAGTTTTATTTGCTGAAGCTCTTGAAGAAGAGTTCAATAAAATAACTGCACATGAAAGGACCAGCAATGATTCTATTCCCGTAAGTACAAAAGTTGTGAGGAATACGTGTCTATCATTTAGTCGACATGTCAATGGTTATTAATTTGGAAGGTACATAACCTGGGCTTACAAGTGCAGCAGAAGTCAATGAAGCCTTACTCTAAAGGACACCATTCATCTACTATCCCTACAGTATACCTTAACCAACAGTTATCAAACCACAAAAATTTGCAGTTAGTTAACCAACAATTTTCTTATGATGATGAAGGCAACTGTCTTCCTCCAAGACAGGGAAATTATTGGTTTCTGTCAGGGAAATCAGGTAATTTTTTTGCAATGAGTGGCTACCCTGAAAAAGATGCTCATGGCAAAAAAAATTACCTAATTTCCCTGACAGAAAACCAATAATTTCCTACGAGAGTAATTTTTAAACAAAAAATACAACAATGCCCTCAAAATCATATTATATTTTATCCGGTGATTTTTAGAGAAACTAAAAATTAGACAGGTAAGAAAATTTCCTAATATTTCCAGGTGGTTACGATTTCCCTGATAATTCCAGGTTTGCAGCTACCCTGTTTTCATTAATAACTCAGTTGTATAGTTTAATACTGCACTGTACTCAATCATTGTTGACTGCTAAGACTAAGCTGTAACAACGCAGAAGTTCCTGAGTCAGACTTTTGAACTTAAATCTGTACAGTTGATGAAATTCTACAAATTATAAATGCCATTCAGAATAGTTAGAATACTGTTGTAGTAAACAATAGGCAACACACTACAAGTAAAAACATTAAATATACCATGGAGATGTTGACTGGATGTGTTTATACAGTAAAGAGTAAGTACAATCTGGTCATCAGGAGCATCCTATGGTGCAGCTACTGATGCGAGGTTTAGCAGATAGCAAGGAACTCACAGTAAACATGCAACAGTAATATCAATAGTTATTAGCATATCTGTTTGCAATAGTAGTTAAGTGTTCATGTTTATACTGATTATATAACACGAGGTTCTATCTGTATCAATGTGATTTAAAGTGAACAAGGTCTACGATGATCATAGTGTGAAATATTTCAGGATGCATTTAAGATAGTTGTAAACTTGTGCAACCCTAACGGCTGGAACATATACTTATGGCCAGCTAACAACTGCCCCTTGCGTCTCTGCATAAGGAGGAGGCTAGATGGCTCTCAGCTCCATTGTCAACCTATAGGCATCCACGGAGAAGAGGTGGCAGTGCCTTTGTGTAATCAATGTAACTACTTGGCAGTTTGTGTTATCTTATGTCCGCCAGGAGAACCAATCACACCAGAGGGCTATATAAGCGAGAGCCTGATGCGGTAGGTTAGAACCAAAACCCACCATTAACAACCTGACAGCACAGATGACAGAGTAGACATGGCAATCTCTCTCTTACAAGGCAAAGATGTAGTTAATAAGTGGCAAAATAAAATTAATTTCATTTTGCATTATTATGATCCTAGTTTATACCAAGCATAGGATTAACCTACACACCTATCTTTGACAGGTTATAAATTGCTGCAGTTACTGTACAAAATTGCACATTGAAAAATTCTTCAAATGTTTAGCACAAAGTTTGGTGTACTGTTAGCAGACAGACCAATCATTAAATGGCTCAATAGTTTGTCAGGGAAAATTAAATAATCCAGATGTGCTATCTATTAAGAACAGTTTCATGCACCAACAGTATTGCCAAATATAACATAATTGTGAGAAATGTTGTTCCCTCTCTCCCAATAAAACTAGCTTGTTTGTCATGAGGATGCATACTCACCCACAAACATATACGCACCCACAAACACATACGCACCCACAAACACATACCCACACATACTCACCCACAAACACATACGCACCCACAAACACATACACACCCACAAACACATACGCACCTACAAACACATACACACCCACAAACACATACGCACCAACAAACACATACGCACCCACAAACACATACGCACCCACAAACACATACGCACCCACAAACACATACGCACCTACAAACACATACACACCCACAAAC
>PNEQ01026493.1:0-15421 GCA_003012365.1 Medauroidea extradentata | reverse complement strand
CCTACCCTTACCTGAAGAGATCCAAGAAGATCGAAACACGAGTACGTCATTCTTATCCTTGGACGGGCCTTACGGTTTAGGATACGAATTGGGATTTCCAATTGCTATATTCCCACCGTAGCGGGTGGTGTATCGTGCGGAGCACACACGTCCTAAAGACGCACTCTTGAACATGACAGATACCAGCTATTGGTCTCCGTATATAGCATTATTTAAAAATCTGAAATTGCAAAAACAGAATAAATAGGAATACCGTGGCCATAAAGGTGGCCAAGAGGTTTGAGACTCATACAGCAAAACGAGTCCAAACTATTCCAGTGTACCGTTTGTAAACAATATGATTGAGCAGCAACGATGAGACGAGGATGGTGCTGGGGCCGCCGTCGTCGAATGGTCAAACTATTTGCCTCATACCAACGCGATTCGGGTTCGATTCCCGTCGGAGTCGGTTTCCTGACTTTTGCATGTGGGAATTGTGCCGAACTTACTGGTCGACGGGTTTACTCGGAGATCTCCAGTTTCCCCCGCCCTTTCACTCTGGTGCTGCCCCATACTCACCTAATGTCATCCCTCACCAGAACTAAAAGACCTTGATGTTGAGCGCTGACCAAACTCTGTCGCTCTCTCACGAGGACGGTGCTCTTAAGACAGTCACTATTTCTTTCAGGCCTTCTCATTAGCGGTGGAATGGAAGCCGTATTATCGAAGATGATGACTTTATTATTTTCACTAAAGTAAAATTTGACTTCAACTTTTATCTTAGTTGTCCTTAACGCAAAATGCTGCATACCAAGGCAGGACCCAGGTCCTTCGATGTAACTTCCCCTCTCCCTCCTCAAAACTAACGTTCCAATCATGTCTTACTGGGTCACAGCTCCTCGCATTGCCGTGTGATTTGCTAGCCGCTTCTGCCACACTGTCCTTTTCGCAGTGCCACACTGTTGTAATATCGGCTAAACGATGTTCTAGTGCTCATTAAAATCGTCACATTGACAATATCACTTTTAATAGTTTTATGTGAGACACACATGCCTCAGTAACTCGAGACGCACGACAAAGTGCGTTGAGTCGGTATACATATACGTAATAACCCGCTCTCAGATTTGTATTCATAGTTGTTATGTGCTGACCTAAATATCGTCAATCAACTTACATATGCACCCACATTATCACTGTATTATTTTGATGTTCGAAAGATTTTTTTAAATAGGTGTGCATGAAAATATAAACAATTTTTTTTTTTGCGAGAGGATGTATGTTCAAGAAAATGGTTCAGATCATAAACAAACAAACAAATCGTTCAATGATCACATTTGCATCCAGTATAGTCTTGGTATGCATTTAGCTAAGTCTGAGAAGGAAAACGATCCGTAGCTCACGTATACCTTAAGATGATATGTCTAGCATAATGGTCTTAATTGTCAGTCTAATGTTTTTTTTTTTTTATAAAATACCGAAAATGTAACTTTTCATTCAGGCTCTGTGTGCGCTGTCGAGTGCGTCTCTCTTCGCTTAGCTTTGAATTAACTTTCCATTATTCTAAATCGATCGCGTAGAATATTCATACACGTGCTAGCTCTCTCACGGACATTTAAAAAGGAGATAGAGGGATCCCTTCACTTTCGAAATTAACAATCAGGAATGTATTACAGTTCCATTTTAGCTTCCATTTGACAAGCATATCATTTAAAGTGTCTAGATGGTAGACCCTCAGCGTCTGCCAGAGCATGTATCTATTGATAATGTCTTCACCTACGAGTGAAAAACGCATCTGAAGAGTCCTATGTAGATGGCACACGGATATTATTGCAGTGAATTACGAGTAATTTTTTTTACGAAAGACTACTATACGGTTGTTCTATATATTTAGCTACGAAAATAAAACACATTTAAAACTACGCTCATCTAGTTTTCTAGATATCATGCTTAGAAACTTTAACTCGGGGCAGCTCAAAATAACTGAAAATTATTTTTTCAGACTGCTGTCACGTAAAAAATCCCGACCGGAGTCGTAAAACAAAAATAGAAAAACACGCGCTGGACTTTATTACGCATTTTCCGTAAATAAAAACGTAAGCTCACAGCTTAAAGTCGCGTAGGAAAACACCAACAACCAAAGTACTGCAAGCTGTTTTCGTGCTCGGCTCGGTTTCAGTCGCCATATTGAACTTTATTATTTTTCGCTTTTTTTGGAATTCTGAAAAGAAAAGCGTTAGGTATGCGATTTACCTAAAATTCTATTTACATTTCGCTACAGTACAGGCATTGCGACTTGGCTGTTAACTTATAATTACGCCGCAATTTGTATGGCAAATTTTTTTATATTCATAATTTACCCGACAAATTGCGGCGTTATTATAAGTTAACGACTAAATCGAAAGGTCTGTACTGTAGCGAAATGTAAATAGAATTTGAGGTATAATCGCATATTTAACAATTTTCTTCTCAGAATTCCAAAAAAGCGAAAAATAATAAAATTCTATATGGCGACTGAAACCGAGCCTTAAGGCGACACGGTTGCTGATACACGAGCCAGTGTAGCCCTTATCGCCTGCCTGTTTCCGTACTTCCAAACGTGGCATCTAGCACACGCTGTATAGAGGTCTTAAGGGGCCCGCCTCGTTGCCATAAAATCACACTGCATCGTGTTTGAAGAACATGTTTTACACCGAAACTAATACACGTGTGTTCACGCCGTTTCTCTACGAAAAGAACACACACTTCAGACGACTGCCCTTAAGTACTTTCAAGACAACACACGTATTAGAAATCCCCTTTTAAGGCACGTCAAAATGGGTTAAAACGGGGTTTTCAGGCTGCTACAGCGGAAAATATACTAGCCGAATATATGTGAAACCACTTGAGGGCAGTGCATTGGACTTTAGTAAAGTGATTTCGTAAATAAAACAATAGGGTCACCACTTAAAGTCCCATAGGAAATTAGTTTTTTCGCGAAGACTGCACGTCTTAAGCGTAGAGGCGACACAACGTTGTTGGGCCTATACGACGTCGCCCTTGGCACCATACCTCACTCACACAAACACAATAAACTACAATACAAGCTTGGCACTAGAGCTAGTAATGTAAAGTTAGGTCGCAATTTGCCGGGCAATTTATGAATATAAACAAATTTGCCACACACATTGCGGCGTAATTATATGTCAATAGCTAAATCTGAAGGTTTGTACTGTAGCGAAATTTAAATAGAATTTGAGGTATAATCGCACATTTAACATTTTTCTTATTAGAATTCCTAAAAAAAAGTGGAAAATAATAAAACTCAATATGGCGACTGAAACCGAACCTTAAAAACACAATACTCGATAGCAAATAAAAAGTTTACGGCAGAGTACTGAAAGCTTTGTTTCTTTTTCCAGCGAGAAAAATATACCTAAATTGAATTTAAAAAATTTAAAAATTAACACACCCACAAAGAACCCAGATCCTCAATTACTGATGATAAAAAGATTCCATTGCAAAGAAACCATATTGGTTGTACATGGCTCTCATTCGCCACTGAACAACTTTAAGCTTAGACAATTTTTGTTCCTAATTTTATTTCGGTAGAGTTATAATGAAAACAAAATACAAGCATGAGTATGTAACACAAAACACGCACTCTAAGAAACACTTACATGTGAATCAAGTTATAGCGAGTACTGTTAATGCTCTAAGGTATCTGCATTCAGTCTGCAATGTATGAACATAGACGCAACCTGATAAAAGAAGAGTACAGATTTCCACATTCAGGTATTTGCTTTCAGCTTGTAATTTATGAACATATACGCAACCTGATAAAAGAAGAGTACAGATTTCACCATTCAGGTATTTGTTTTCAGTTTGTAATTTTTGAACATAAACGCAACCTAATTAAAAAAGAGTACAGATTTCCACATTCAGGTATTTGCTTTCAGCTGGTAATTTATGAACATATACGCAACCTGATAAAAGAAGAGTACAGATTTCCACATTCAGATGTTTGTTTTTAGCTTGTAAATTATGAACGTAAACGCAACCTAATAAAAGAAGAGTACAGATTTCACCATTCTTAAACAGTAATATCTGAGGCCAGAATAACATATTTTTATTGCTTTACTTGACAAAACGCTCTTCAAAAGTGCATAAGTAAACGTGGACATGCTATAGCAAAAATACATATAGCTGTTAATATTATCAAATATTCAAATGTCTCAATAAACTGTGCACAACAGTCTCGCCTCATTAACATGCATAGCCATTAAAAACATTGACAAGGCCGTACAATGACCTTAATATCATGAATACTGTAAAACCTTTAAAACGAATAAAATTGGCTACACGCGGCATGAAAATAGAACGACATAACGGATCGGTGTATAACGTCGCAGATTTCGTTACATCTGTTGATTGCAACCAGAGCATCTTTTTTTCTCGCACAGGCTAATTTTACACGTACGTCAACGATGCCATAAAAAGTACGTTAATTTACTGCGGCGGTAGCGCAAAGGGGAAAAAAAGCGCCAGTATTTACTGAATTTTGTAGAGTGCCTTCGCGAGACAAAAAAAAACACTTTACAAGTGTTTGGCAATCACCGGAAAATTTTGCGATTTCATTTCGTCCTCGCCTGTGTTTGAGTTAGTCCTGTGATTGGATTGTAGATTATTTGACACGTCCAGTGCGACGCTGGCCAATCACAAACACCTGTCGGTAAAGTGGCGGCCATTGAAGACGGAATAAACGCATCGTGTTACCGCCAGGTACAAGATAATATGAAGCTGGATAGGGAAAATTTGCAAGTTTTTTTCTAAGGCTAGCCAAATTAAAGTGACATTTCTCAGTTCTTTTTGTAAACTACACTCTGAAATAGATTAAGAAGACTCATCACCTCGAGGTAAATACTTGTAACGAAACAATGACCATCTACATAAGACAGTGCCTTAAATGTCCAAAAACGCTGCAAACAGGAGCATACACATATTGCAATGTATGCTTCCCATTTCAGCTAATTTTGATATTTAATGGGAATGGCGCATGGCCATTCCTGATGGCGTATAAACTTTTTTACATTTAGTGCTCTAAATGTTAGTCTAACACACTTCTTTATATTATTATACAGAAGTTACTCCCATATTTTAATGACATTTGTTAGAAGCTAAGTAAGACTGTGTAATTTACTGTCTTTTCAACAAATGTCAGGTAATACGGAAGTAATTTTTTTTATTTAAAAATGTAAAAATGTGTAGTATAAATTTATTGGTGAAACGTACTCTGAACTTAGCTACAGACTTTCCACCAATAAAATTGTATGGCCACTGCAAGTCCAGCAGTATCTGCGGGTAATCTAACACGCTAACTCAACGCTGGCTCGTTGTGGCGATGCTGTATTTGATGCGCTCTTAAAGGTCGCCCTTATAGCTCCGTCGATTCTTGGACCCTAACGCGCAAAACCGCGGTGCCCTTAAAGTCTCGCTCTATAGTTTTGCAGTAGGTTCGAAAATAATTTTAATGCAAACTAACACATATATCAAATATTCATTCTTACAGTTTTAAGAATTATATATCAACGTTTGTATCTGAATTTTTCTGTTTCAGTACACCAAACAGATTTTTAGATTTTTGCCCCTGAAATATCACATAATTTGTCATTAAAATAAGCCAAAATGAAGCAAAATAATTTTTTGCTAGCAAACGGTACATTATTAAAAAAAACGTTCTGGCAAGATTGTATATCGTTAGACTGTACACAGCCTCAAATTTTTTCAAAGTATTTGGTTAAAAAATATTCGAGTAATTTAAAATTGTTTGAAATAAATTAAAGATCGTGGCCTTAAAGAGTGAGTGATTGTCGCCATCTTGAATTTTTGGATTTTGTGTCATAGCTTTTCTTCTTGCTAAATTCATGGAACTTTAACTTAACTACAAAATGGGACACATATTGAGAGAATTGTATAATTCATAAATCTTTATTTTCCGTTCTTGCTGTTACAGATCGAACAGCAGTTAAGAAAGTAACAAGACTTTTCTAACTGCAATTCTATCTGAACAACAGTAATGACAAAAATTTATTTACGATGTCTAAAATTCTATCAGCATGTATTCTGTTCTGCAGTTAAGTTAAACTTTCATGAACAGCGTAGCGATAAGAGCCAGTGTCCCACGCTTGACGAGAAGCGTATCGCCTGTATTCGCAGCGCGCCAGACAGGCGTACAAGGTTTCCGTTGTAGTCATTTTCCTATGGGACTTTAAGCTGTGACCACAACATTTTATTTTGAACAGTATGAAGTAAAGACCAACGCATGCCTCTCGCTTTATAATTAACGAATTCAGGTAATATTTTCGGAGTTACAGCGGTTTATAAAAATTTTTTTTTAGCCATTTTGTGAGGCCCGAAAATCTTATTTCTAAGAAGCGTGCTGAATTTTTGAAAACATAGAAGCATAGTTTCAAGTGTGTGTTCTTTTCGTAGATGAATATAATATAAGTTAAGCGGTTCGGTTTCGCGTGAAAAAGAATGCGCGTGACATGCTGCAACGCTGTCCATGCACCAGTCCTCTTCAAGTTGGGTGTTATTCTTCTAACTTTTGTCTGCCAGTTTACAAAGAAAAAAGGAAACACATTTACAAAATGCAACTTGAATATTCAATTATTAAAACCCTTTTAGAAAAGACACGTCTTCGCAACGGAGGCGATAAGCCGCGACAGCCCTGACGGTCGTATCGAGAGAGAGAGAGAGAGAGAGAGAGAATATTCCCACAGACGGGAACAGTAACTCGTCAGCTCGTCGTGATATTCAACAAGACGAGGCAGAACACGTGTTGAAGTCGCTGTCATGCAGCAGTCTGGGATCAGGACAGGAGGGAGTGTTTTTTACAAGCCGACGACAAACTCTCGCATCCACGAGGAACACAGACCCGCGATGTAGGATCGCTCAGTTGTGCCAACCGTACACAGAGAAACTACTTCATGCATCTTGCATGGTCGTAAAGAGCTGACTGTTTAATCACAGGCTAAAATACAAAAACATAGGTACTATTCACGCTTCACAAACCATGCTTAGCAGTGCAAAAATATTCTGGCACGTAGAAACTGAAAAGAACGTCTTGAAATATTTAACTTTACGCTACATAATAATATCTTCCTTTATTTCAAAATATCTAGTAAAATTTAAATATTTTTGTGTTATAATGTTTAATATATTTATTGCGCAATTATTGTACTTTATTTACGCCTACTTTCCTTGTTTGATTGTTTGCTCGAAAAATTCATTCTGCACCTACAATTTGCGACTATTTTCATTTCATTTCTGCCATTTGCATTGAAAATAAGTATTTTTATCCATTTTGAAATGTTTTGTCGTTTTCAACTTTGAAGGAAGTGTCCTAAAAAACTTAGTTAAAAAAAAGTCAAATAAAAAAATTAGTGTAAGTGGTTTAGGAAAACACTTAAACTTATTTAATAAACTTAACGTTTATAGAAATATTTCCCAGGCTATAACTGCACACGATTTAACCACAACAGAAAGAGTGCGCAGTCTCAGTTACAGCGACACATCCTAACGTCTAACTAAAAGCGTAATATTTATTCAAAGAACGATATGGATCGATGCGCTTTTAGTATTACATACGTAGTACAAAAGGTAATAATAATGTGTACTTGCAGTCCTAATAATTGTTGGTGCCAACTGAGGCCCAATATACTTTCGTTTTGTACGTACACGTAAGGTAATCTTAGGTCGCATCGTTCATAACGTGTACAAAAAATTGTGAAATTATTGAAAGGCTGCCACTAATTAATAATTATAATAATACTGACAGTTAACTGCAAGATAGTTCTTTATTTAAATATGAACAACCCTAATCGCTTAACACGAAACAGAATATAGCTCCAGTTCAATACTCGGACACAGCCATAATGTCTACGTACGTTTCTAAGAGTATCCACAATCGACTGGGAGAAAAATAAATCCCACGAGACCTGAACAGTAATTATAAAGTGCTTAATTGACCGTGAACAAACCATACACACGATTCGCGGATACGAACTGTAAGACGTGGTTCTTTGGTTAAAACTAAGTAGAAACTACTCTTTTATGAAAATGTAATAAGCCCCTAGTTTAAGAGTTAAAAAGGAACACAATAAAAACTATGCATCACTGCAGATTGCTGAACAGGCACCAGAATGATAGAATTGATGATTTTTTTCAGCCCGTAGACAGGTTCGAAACTCAGAGGAAACACCTGAGGCTTTCGTTAGATTGGGACGGGGGGGGGGGGGGACTACACAACACCCACTCCTAAACCGAGGGAGATAATTGTAAATTTTCCTCCCAAGACAGAATTCGAAACCGGGACCTTGATCGACCGGCCAGAAGCGCTAACCCCTAAGCCAAGCGGTCGAACATGACAGAAATATGAGCATGGAATTCCAACCGATGAAAAAATTGTTTAACACTTGGAGGCGGAAAATCGTGCTGCAGTTTCATTACGGTTGAGTCTACCACAGGTTGGAAAGAAGATGTGTTTTGTTAGTGGGGAGTTTGGCACAGGGAAAATTACTGCCGCTAGATTCGCTGTTATCTGTAAGTGACCAGATAAAATACGAAACTGTAGTAAAATTCTATTTAAATAGGCTTGGAAATGATAGAAGTAATTTAATTTAATTTTAAAGTGAAAATAATCAAATTTCGCGTTTTAAATTATCAACTTAATGTAACTTAAAATTCAGGAGAGCTCTGTGATTGGTCAGATTACACCTCTTATCGATACCAGCGCTCAAGCGGCAGAAATATTCCTTGTGACAAACTTTTAATATTGATCTTTCTAACTAGTAGTAGAATTAACCTTAGTTTCATCTTGGCTGCCTGGTGCACACATAGCCTTTGCACGTCCCAACAATCTCCGTGTGTCTAAACCATGGCATGTTTGATACGACTGTATTGTTCTTCTTTTCCCCAAGACTTAGGCTGCTATCAACACTTAGTGAGGCTTTTTTAACATCAACTCAGTATTCCTAAGGGGAGCATATCACCAAGTAATTTTAAGTTGACAAATTCTATACCCCAGAGTCTATAGGCTCTTCTTAGGGGTACCTGAAGAATAAAATAAATAAAATAAAGTTATCACAATGGTTTTCAGAACTCGCATGTCTTTTTCCTTAAAAACTAAAAGCATAAAAGATTTTTGCCAAAGAGGATTTTCTACTAATTTTTTTTACAACAGGATCACGTGAACGTCGCTAACTACATGACATCCTATAAAAATCTCCACACGTGTTCCAGGCAATATTAATAAACACGAACTTCTGCGCAGGCAAACCAGACAGTTGCTTAAAGAAATGGCCCGTGTAGGACGTAGGAATCACAGGACATTGAAAGCAATAAAATAATGCGTAGACGTACGTAGATTTTGTGCTCTGCTTAATTGTAACAAAAAGGAGCTGTAAATTTCCTAAATAATTTCCCCCCACCCCCTTGAGATTCGGTACCAACAGAAGCACTCAAATCTGTTGACTGCCAACAAAAATAAAACAAAAGATGGTAAGGTAACTCGGGAGAAGATGCCAGTCATACAGGTTTTTTATGTTTAGTTTATTATTATTCAAACTGGTTTGAAAAACACTTGTAGCTCATTACTGACTAATACAAATGCCCAACGAAAATACTTTTTACACAATAAATTCAAACATTATGACTTTAAAATTCCGTAGGTGTTGCATCTTCCCCTTAGTTACCGTATTTATAATAATTATTGTTATCATCATTATTGTTATCATCATCGTTATCATCATCTGTATTTCAGATAATCAAATTAAAGCACTAAACTCCAAAAAGAAAAACTTGTATTTTACTAAATTACTAAAAACTGGGACTCTTGATTCTATTTAACACCTTAAATCCCTACCGTCTGTAAAATCAATGTTTGCGCAAATACTCGGTATCTCCGTAAAAAAAATAATAACTGTTCCGGGAATACGGTATTTTCCAGAATATTTAAAAAAAAAGTTAGTTCAGTCCTGTGGAATGCCTTCAAAGAATAATAAATAGTGGTCATGAGTAAAATGGAAATTTTTAGGTCAAGGGTGACCAGTCTCCCATGTAGGCAACGGCTCCGGGGTTGTTGTTAGGGAGGGCACAAGCTGCAGAGAACTGTATACACAGGGTTGTGCGCTAGTTGACGTCACAGCCACTGACACACTAGTATGTAGGTGCCGCTTATTACTGATTGGTCACTACGTAATAAGTAGCCTGTAGATATTTCATGGTAATTGGTATACGGCGGCGCGTGCACAGGACTGTACAGTTCTCGGTAACTTGTGTCCTACCTGCCACAACCCTCGAGCACCACTGTACATGATGATTAGAGATGATGGTTAGAGATGATGGTTTATCGAGGGAAAACTTGACTGTTAGCTGGATTTCAACACACATTCAGCTTACCAGAAGATTACTGGCTTTAGTTTATGCTTGGAGCTGTTGCCCTATTTCATTGAGCCAACATGAATAGCGATATTGTAATATTTGATGCCTGTTTGGTTTGCAGACAACTACGTTGTGTCAGAAGTACATCGAAGTATATCACCGAATCATACATGTCACAAGAAACTACAGTGTTTTCAAGGGTATATTGGCACAAAACATTTTCGCGATATACCATCATCTCCAATGATGATACTGGACTACAATAAACGAGATCGGTGTCTGGGAATATGCGAGTTCTAAGTCGACTCTTGTATGCTCACCACTTGTATTAAGCACAACACGCTCAACTGTCGTCTGTCATCTCCTGGAGCACTTGAGATACAATACTGTTTCAAGCGACCAACAACTTGACAGTGAAGCAGGTTGACAGCAGACGAACTGAGGGGAAGATATGCCCCCTTGTTACACGGACGTGGCGCAGGCTGTATCAACACCGGCCTGCCTGATGAATGATATATGAACAGCCGAACTCTCTTATCCCCCCTCCCGTCAACATCTCGGGGTACATGCTTCTCCCCGAAACAGTAATTTATTCAAAAAGCGCCGCTCCTCGTTCTCATCGAGTACGACTCCCGATCCATAAAAAGAAATGTTATTCAAATGATGGCTCCAATTTGCATCGTGAGACTGTCGCCCCATTCCCTCCCTGTTCTCCCTTCGTCAATGACCCGCCTACATCCGTCGTAGAATACGGTAATGCGCAGCTATCTGCTGAAAAAACATTCCTTTGCGGACGAAACGAATGTCAGCGAGACAAGAAGCTGTAGAACATGCAAAAGAAAAACATATCTAGTCGCAGTTGAAGTATCTTACATTTTTCACCTATGAAAGAGTATTCTTAAGTATTCTGCAAAATTTTAATAGTTTTGAAAAATTTTATACTTATACGAGATATGGTTTGTTTTATAGATATATATTGAGACCATTTTTTACAGCAATGAAAATATTCCAGCTTTCATACTTTTTGTATAGTGGCAGGTCAAAACCCGAATTTGCATAAAACGGTTTAATACAAAAAAAAAACCAAAGGACTTACATAAATGAAATAATTCACACTGAATAACAGTGTCACGGGCTGCATCATGATATGTATGAAAATCACATTTGAATACATTTTCTATTTCTAAAAAATTGTTGAATTTAAAACAAAAAGTTTGTAATTTTAACATTTTTTTTTTAATACATAAAATGTCACTGAGGACTTTTACATACCTCTTGACGTAGTCCTTGACGCTGTTATTCAGTGTGAATTATTTCATTTCTGCAAGTCAGTTGGCGTGAGACGTGCTGTAGCGTGGTACGTATAGTCGTTTTTCATGTATAGTTACTAAAAATGTTGCTAATGCGTTTATCTACGAAAGGAAAACACACTTTGAAGTCCCTATGATTTTAAAAATGCAGTCCGAAAGTTAAAAACTTGATTATCAAGCTCCTAAAAAGTGCTAAAAATGACTTTTTCACGTTGCTGTAGCCGAGAAAATATCAACAGTAATCGTAAAACAAAATCATAGAAATCTGCATTGGACTTTACCACATACTTTCCACAAATAAAATTATAGGGTCATCGCTTGAAGTCCCGTTGAAAAACAGTTACTACGTAAACACTGCAGATAGTTTAGTTCTCTGCACCTAGAGGCGATGAGGTGTTTGATGCACGGGTTGTATTCGACTTATCGCCATCCCCGTTTCCGTGCCTCAAACGTAAAAAAAACGTACGGTCCACTAACTCTTAAGGGGCCTCCCTAGATAAGTTGCGTTTTTGTGTCTCCACTCACAGGGCGTGCATTGCTGTACTATTATCATTTTTCCTATAAGGGTGTTCAAGTGCGATTAAGTCATAATTTGATATTTACATGAAATATTGTTAGTTTTGTAGATGATACTCGTGAGGGCAGTTTCCTCTTACGAAACAATTTTAGCTCGTGTATTTCTCATAACGGTGCGTCAAAGTCAAAATTTACATGTTCTGCTGCCACGCAAATAGTGAAAACCAACTGACTTACGTACATGAAATAATTCACAGTGAAATAACATACTATGGGCTACGTGATAAAATATTTGCAAAAATCCCGCGAACGGTTTCGGTATTTTTTTTTAAAAATAGCTGAATTTGCAAGTTTTTTCCTGTACTTTTGCGATTTTTTTTAAATTCAAAATATTATGTTGTGGATTTTTAATGTTGTATTGCATAGCTCATGGGATGTAAGTTCACAGTGAATTATTATGTTCACGTAGGTCTGGTGGTTTTCACTATTTGCATGGCAGTGTAACAAACAAATTTTGACTTCGACGCCCCGTTATGAAAAAAAACTATGAGAGCTGAAATTGTTTCGTAAGAGTAAAATGTACTAATAAGTATCGTCTACAAAACCAACAATAAACAATAAAAATATAAGAGTATGATTTTATTGCACTTGAAGACCCTCGAACGGTGACCACATTATTAAACTCATGGGCAGCATAGTTCAAAGTCTAACGCTTGTTTCTATGGTTGTGTTTTTCGAATCCGAATGTTAATTTTCCAGATACGACAGTCTGAAAAGTCCATTTTTTTTTCTTTTGCCGTTTTGAGGGACCAAAATATACCCAGACAGCAGAAAAAACTTGCTACAAGCTTGTAGCAAGCTTGCCAATGCAAGCCAGTAACCTTGCAGCAAGCATGAAATGCAAGCCAATAAACTTGTTAGGCCTATAAGTCTGCTGCAAGTTGCCTAGTTTACACATTTCTAACTTGCTGCAAGCTTGATTTGTAAGCTTGCTACAAGCTTAATTTGCAAGACTGCTGCAAGCTTAATTTGCCAGCCTGAAGAATAAATAAAAATTTTATTTTCTGCAATATTTTCACTATCATTCAAATTCACATCTTAAATATTGCTTGTTCATCGACTTGTGACGTTAATTACTAAACTTTAAATTTCGGCTCCTGGGCCAAGATTGGAACCACTGACCCCTTGCTCTCAAAGCAGGTATGCTAACCACTGTACTATTGCGAATACTTTAAAGTGGTATAGTAGTGAGAGTCGGTTGTAAGATAACGAACTTTGTTATGGAAATGCTGATGTTTGTGAATTTACTAACAGCGGTAAGGATATTAGTTTACTTGTAGTTGTACATAATATCGTAATAGTTGTTTTAGGTAGCATACGGAACAGTGTTACTTTTTAAAGCGCTTGTTAATTTACAAAGTTCAGTTTAAATCTCATGTTCGACCATTATTGATGGCACAGACAATATTTCATGAATTAAGACTGCTAAGGAAAATTTCAATGCAATATCAGCTTAGTATAGGGGACAGGATGCTTGCAGCTTATCACATGACCAGTCTTGCTATGTTAGTGTAATTAAAGTCAAATACACATTTGTCGCTAGCTTGGTTCAGGTTTGTAACAAGAGTTCTGAGCAAGCTTGCTATGACAAGTTAAATTAAAGTGAAATATAAACTTGCTGCAAGCTTGATTCAGGCTTGCAGCAAGTCTCGTGAGTAAGCTTGCTATGGCAAGCCAAAATCAAGTGAAATGTAAGCTGGCAAGTAGGCTTGCAGCAAGTCTGGTGCAGGTTGCCTAGTTGACACTTTTTTATAGTTTTGCAAGCTTACATACTAAACATCATTTAAGGTTAACTTGTAAGCAATCAAGCTTAACACAAGCTTGCAAGAAGTTTAACTGCAAGCATTTTTATTAAATACACTTGCAGGAAGCTTGTCAAGCTAAATAATACCTACGCCAGCATAAAAGATTAAGTCAAATGCAAGGCTTGCAGTAAGCCTACCGAAGCAAGTTTATAACTGCTAGTCAAATGCAAGGCTTTCAGTAAGCTAACGTGTTGTGTGGGTAATGATTCAAATAAATGTGCCGAAATTTTAAATCAATAGCGACATAGTTTGAAGTGTGTGCTCGTTTCGTAAATATGCATACATTTTGTGCATTAAATAGTTTCGTCAAAAACAGAATAGTCGTAACTCGCTGCAACTCATTTGAAGCGCAGGTAGGGAGGCCACTTAAGGCTACCGCCTGGCTGGCGTTAGAATTGCGTGCAGTGTGTTCACTGTTACGTTACTTACCTACACAGAGACCAGTAAACGTGCGTCCACAATTCTTATATACGAAAAGAAAAAGTACTTCACTGCATGCGACCGTTAAGACACAACGTATATTGGAAACATTAATTTAAAGCTAAGGATTTTCAGACGGTTGTTTCTCAAGATATACGTACCGGATTCATTCGAAATTGAGGTCTACAAATACATGGGCCTTAGCTGCAGTGATGTGTTCGATAAAACCATAGGATCACCCCTTGAAGTTCCACAGTAAAATCGTTACGCCGGGAACACAGCGCGCAGTTTACGACGTTGGGCCTAGAGGCGATATCACAATACAAGTGCCGGCCGGTGCCGCTCTTATAGCGCCTCATAAAATTTCGCCACACACGCACAAACAAACCCTTGACCAGGCGGCCGTTTTGGCCGTTTTAAGGTAGCATCCTAAGAGGCTGCGTTTATGTATGTGAGGCGTATAATGCAGTAGTATAACCTCTACGTGCAAGCCACTTAATTGGCGTACAGTGTCTTACTATAATTATTTTTCTCATGGTACGATGACAATCACTTTATTTGTGGAAAATTTGGTGTAAAGGCCAACGCATTATATACATCTGCATAACAAGCGCACCGCGCGACTGGCTAAATTGAAGAAGAAAGTTTGTGGTAAAATGTTGCATGACATTTTATGTACAGAATGTGGCAACACTGCACACGTAGAATGTCGGAAGTCCAGGTATTATTTTATGTATTTCAACACTGCACACAGAGAATGTCTGCTCTTGCGTTCCAAGTCCAGGTATTATTTTATGTATTTCAACACTGCACACAGAGAATGTCTGCTCTTGCGTTCCAAGTCCAGGTATTATTTTATGTATTTCAACACTGCACACAGAGAATGTCTGCTCTTGCGTTCCAAGTCCAGGT
>PNEQ01026492.1:0-15421 GCA_003012365.1 Medauroidea extradentata | reverse complement strand
GGCGGCAGGGGGCTACCTTCGGAGCAGTGTTTGGCGATACAAGAGGACTGCTGCGGCGGGCTGACAGGCGAAGAGGAGGTGCGCGATGGGAGTCGAACAGAAGACCTCAAGAGTGAAGACAGCGGTGCACTCGGGGTGCTGCGCAGCACATGGTGAGCCATCACCACTTCGGACTGATAAGGTTGTACATTGTCATTAATAGAAATACTTTTGATTGGATATAGGACTGAATTTTATTGTGATTTATAGTGTTTAATTAATTGATGGTAGACTTTTCTTGTGCTTTAATTGTCAAAGTTAATTAACGTGTCTGTGACACAGGAGGAATTGTGTGCATAACTAATTGTGTTGTGAGAGTTCTAGTCGATTACTGTTTTGTGTATTTCGTAGCTTTGTGAGCTATTAAATCCAGTACTTAATTTAACTCTTTTATTTGTAATTATAAGACATCTATCCCAAAGAACTCATGGGAATTGCCCACATATATAGTTTGTGCTCTCAAACTTGTAACAATATGATGGATAAATCGATTGCAGCTAAGGTATGAATACTGTTGTTTGTATTGTTTCAGCAAGTGTAAAATGTAAATCAAACTTTGCCAAAAAAACTTAACCTAAGCATTGCTAGCTGGCAGGCTCGTTTATCGGCATATACTTGTGCAGAGATGTAAAGGTTTTTATTTTAAAAACTATCATGTCTTATAACGAAAAATACTTTATATTATATAACCATAATAGTCCAAAACCCTGGTGTTCGTGAGAAATAATGCAGTAAGACTGTAACTCTGAAGTTGATTTCCTTAGTGTACTCTAGTTAATTATAGTATAAAAGCATTAGGCCTATTCCATAACCACAGCTTCTAAATTATTGGTTACAATATGAGCCTACCCTCAAAACTATTGTCAGTTTTTTTTTTAATTGCTGGATAGGTGTGTCATTTCTTTTAGCTGTTTTTGAACCTTGCATGTTTAGTAGCTAGTGGCTGACCGGATGTAATTAATTCTTACCCTTTAGATAAGACATGGTTTGCAGGCATGTGCATTGTGTAAGCATTTTGCTCATAGCACAACCAGTGGTGTAAGAATGCTTGTAAAGTGCTGTGATTGGTTGTGGAATAGAATTTTGTAAGGGACAATTTTCTTACCACTATTCATTTTAATAAAGTACTAGAATGTGTTTCATTAAAATTACATAAAACTTTATATATATATATATATATATATATATATATATATATATATATATATATATATATATATATATTCCACAACTAACAACAGCATTTGGTAAGTCTGATGCTGACATGACTAGTCGTGCTATGAGTGAAATCCTCACGCAACATACATACCTGTAAACCATATATTATCCCAAGGGTAAGTATTAGTTACATCCGGTCAGCCTCCTAACTTCTAACCAAAGAGATCCAAAAGTCAGGAACTATCCAGCATAAAAAAAAACTGTATTTCAAAAGCTGAGCAAGATATTCATTGCACAACCAATAATGAGTTAAAATACTGTGAGGTCTTTTTCATAGACACATAGTATTAAAGTGACAGTAATAATTACCTACTACTGTCCTAATGTGTGTTTTGATAGCAACCAGTAAGTTTTGTGGTTATTACATTTACCAATTAAAATACTGTCGTCTTACCAGGCCACAGGCCAGGTGAAGTTGCACCTGGTCGCGGCAGGTGTTCGAAGAGTGTGTTAGTGGCAGGTGTGCGCTGGTTGGTAATGGCAGATGTGCGATACTTGAGTGCGTGTGTGGCAGATCAGTGACGGTGGCAGGGCATGTGTGAACTTGACACCAACGTGTGACACCTGCCATCCCGGCCATCTGCCAGTGCAGGACACCTGGCTTTGCTGCCCCCTCCCTCTACCTACGCATGAAGAAGGCAGTCTGGAAGCAACGGCCGCAACAGAAGGAACGAGAGAGACGTGCAGATATTCGGTACTCTGATTCGTCCAGCGAGATACATAACGTGCTTGTGCAACTATCCGGCCCAGTGTTCTACTTTGTTTTGCCATTTTGAGCTGGCTCGCTTAAGGCCATAGGGTATGGGGATGTGGACCGCCCCATAAGTGTCCATGTAAGGTGTAGTTTTCTCCAGATCCTCACTGCTTTCCCCGATATGCAGCTGTTTCGACTCACCAGTTGGGAGAGGGGCACACCGGCACAAACAGACCACGACCCATCGAGCCTCATGTTCCTGGCTGCACGCTTAACTGGGTGGCGAACAGAGCATTCCGAAGCAGCTCCATTCCTACCTCACTCTCACCGGGCACGGCATCATGGCGCCCAACGCTTTGGCGTGAATATTGCAGTGTAAATCGAAGTACAACCTACACAGAGAATGACTGGAAGACGACACTTCACCACAGGATCACCACAGTTGCATTGTTTAGCCAGCTACACCACAGCCCGCACATCAGCGACAGCAGGAAACAATACAGTGAGATAGATCTAGAAACAAATCGAACCATCGCACACAATGAGCAGCAAGGACTGTGTAAGGTGTGGATTACCAGCCTTCCCTAATTTACTTTTCAGAGAAGTACTGCAACAGTGCTGCACATGTGCCATGGAGAACCGGAAGGGGAACTCGAGCATGAAAGTGGAGAAGCTTATCGACCACAGCCTGCTAAGGCAGGCCGAAGTATGTGACTCGCCAACATGTGACAGACAAGTGAAGGAGACGGCCACGTCTGTGACTTGTCGAACAAGATGCCAACCCCAGATGTTCGCACGCCACGTAACTTGTCACGTTTGGTAAGGGAATGTTCGCTTGCGCAACTTGTGTGTCATCAAGGCCCCCTCCCCTGCTTCAAGGTCATATGTCACAAGTTACAAACCTACCACCCTATCACCCCTTCCACAGTGCTTCAACGACTGCGCGTCAAGCTGTCGCTACAACCCGCCAAGAGAGTGGCGACATAATGAAACTTCCTGAGTTCTCTGGACACATGCAGGAGGAGATAAACCAGTTTCTGCAGCAGTGCGAAACACGGTATTTACATTACAGTGTAGTGTATGGGGAGTGGGTTAATCATGTGAAGAATATGGGGATATGCAACAATGACATGGGACGAGTTCGCGAATGGCCTATGGTATCGGTTCGGGTCTGCTGAGGCTATAGCAGACTGTCAAGCGCGATTTTATAGTGAACTACAAAAGGACACAGAGTCGACAGAGAGGTTCATAGCCACAAAAATCCAGCTGTTCCGGCGCATCTATCCAACCACGCCGCCGGAGGACGCACTAAACAGCATAACACTGTGTCTGCAACTGGAACTCCAACCATTCTTGGCAGAAGTGAATGGTGAAAGTGTGGAGGGATACATTCGTCGAGCAATCATCGCAGACAGGGCCGTCAATCGGCTGAGGGGCCGTCCATTACAGACACTAGGACGGGTGGACGAGTAGGCCCCTATCACCAGAAATATGCGCGATAGCAGCACACCAACAGGCCGAAGACAACAACTCTCGATTGAGGCACCGGCGGTCGGCCGACCCTGCGTCTGCCCCACAACTCTCGCGACAGGACATTCGACCGACACAGTACCACACCTACACAGCGAACACGTTTCACTGGCACCGGGACTGCCCTGTTAGGAATGTCATATGCCCACCGTCTGGAAACACCTGAGGCGGGGAGGCAGGCCAGCTGTTGACCTCCCCACTGTCAATCGCCAGACGCACATGATCACGACCAACACCGACTCAGAGCCATTTTTGGGACAATTAACCATCGAGGAGGTTTAGTTACTCCGCATCCTGATCGAAGTCAACAACCAACCAACTGCTGCATTAGTTGATACTGCCACCAGCCATGCGTTCGTCGCATCCACACTCGCTAAACCATCACAGATCCGAACCAGACCCTGCATGCTACAGCTGTCCACCAAAGGGAAGCACAGCGCCACACAGAGTGTAACTGACCCGACAATCAGGATACGCGACCAGACGTCTCAAGTCGAAGCCTTGGTCGTGGACGGCCTACGAGAGCCCGTCGTGCTGGGGCAACCATGACTGCAGCAACAAGCAGGAGTGATAGAGGTCGCGGCGAAGAGGGTACATGTGGGAGCCGGGAACGACGAACAGTGTATACTGTCGACCGGCGGCCGAATACCAACCAACATACAATTCACCTGGGCGACATGGACGAGGTCCCAGCCGAATACAGGACAGCGATACAAGCTCTCTTGGATGAACAGAAAGATGTATTTGCTTTCTCCGACCTACTTCAGAAAAACCATAGCAGCTGAGCACCCCATACTGACATCTAACCCAGACACAGTCTACACTGGTCGCAGAGGCTATGGGATGCATGAACAACGGGTCATCAGGGAGCAAGTCGCCGAGATGCTAAAGGAGGATGTAATCGAACTGTCCAACAGTCGATATAATGCCCGCATTGTACTCGTGCCGAAGAAGGATGGGACACTGGGCTTTTGTGCTGATTTCCGTACCCTGAACCTGGTGACAGAGAGTGCGTCTCCACCGCTGATCAGTGTTGATGAGGCTTTGGCAGGACTCTGTGATGGCCGAGTGTTCTCGATGTTAGACCTAAAGTCAGGTTATTGGCAAGTACCGATACGTCCAGAAGACCATGAGAAGACAACCTTTACGACACCAGATGGACGCCACTTTCAGTTTCGGAAGATGCCATTCGGGCTGAAGTGAGCTCCTTAAACCTTCCAGTACATAATGACGCAAGTGCTGGAGGGGTACATCGGGTAGTTTGTCGTAGTGTATCTCGACGACGTCATCGTCTGGTCCTGGACATGGGAGGACCATGTACGCCATCTGAGTTTAGTGTTAGAACAACTGGCAGTGCACCAACTTGTCGTATCCCCCCAGAAGTGCCACATCCGTAGAACCTCCGTCGATTTCCTGGGGCGTGTGATCCGGCCGGATGGTAACTACGCCCATCCCGAACACCTGGACAAAATTGCCAACAGCACATTTCTGACGACCAGGAAACAAATGCAACGGTTCATTGGATTAACGAACTGGTTGAGGAACCACATACCGCACTTCGCCACAATCGCCACCCCTCTCACTGACTTGTTGTCTGTAAAAAGAAAATACACCTGGAACGAACCAGAAGGCATTTGAAGAGTTGAAATCGCAGTTCACCCAGTGTCATGCTTTGTGTCGCATCAACCCTGAGAAGAGCCTCTACGCCCAGACCGATGCCAGCACGGAAGGTGCCGGTGCCGTCCTAAACCAGCTAACTGAAGACGGTTCACGACTCATTATCAACTACAGTAGTGCCAAGTTCGGAGAAGCAGAATGTCGCTACCACAGCAATGAGCGGGAGTGCCTGGCAGTAGTTTGTGCTCTTCGTAAGTACTGCCCTCACCTAGAAGGAAGACAGTCCACATTACGGGCGGACAACAAGTGTCTGACATGGCTGAACACGATGCAGGGAAGGAGAGGTAAACTCATCGGCTGGGCACTGTTACTGCAGTCGTTTGATTCTACGATTGAGCATGTCAGCGGAGTTGACAATGAACTTCCCGATCACTTGTCACAGGATCCAAACCCGACTCAAACCATCATGGACGACCACGACGTGGCAGTCATGTTTCCTCCTGAGCGTCCCTCAACTCAGCAGAGGAAAGTCGAACCAAAGCAACACGCCTCACTGCAGGCGATCACACATTCGTCCAGACCGACTACCTGGACTTCTGTGAATAATCATGTCCTTAACACACAAAAAACATCTACAGTTTTGCGCTTAATAGCCAAGTGCGCCGAGGGTAATGTGGAGCATGTTCGAGTAAGGGATCAAGTGCTAGAAACGAGGCCGCCAGGTGTGGAAACTGCATGGAAAGTGTTTGTGGCCCCCGAGGCGAGAGAGATGGTCTTGAACTTCGCACACAGTGATACACTAGCAGGGCATCCTGGGGTAGATCAGACAGTGCAGAATGTAATGCAGTATTTCCACTGGCCTGGACTCAGAGTGGATGTGCGGGATTATGTACGAGGCTGCCAGGACTGCCAGCAGAAAAAGGCACTGAAAGCAGATGGGACTGAACAACAATCCCTCCCCTCCACCTTCCCACCACTCCCTTCGAAGCTGTAGCATTGAACTTGATGGGACTGTATCCGTGCACCACCAAGGGATATCGTTTAATATTAGTGGTAACTGACATGTTCTTTCGCTGGGTGGAGGCATATCCACTAACGAACACCCGTAGTCAGACAATTACAAAAGTGCTCGAGAAGGAATTTTTTGCACGATGGGGATACCTCCGAACACTACTAATGGACAATGGTTCACAGTTTCTCAGTGGGCAGTGGAGGAGGTGGTGCCGCGAACTACAACTGGAGCACCATACGACACCGGTATACCACCCTCGTGCTAATCGAACAGAGAGGTGGAACCAGGAGCTGAAGGTCCAACTCCACTTGCATGTTGGAGAAGATCACTCACAATGGGACCAGCATCTGGGCGAGGCTCTGTTCTGCCTCAGACGTCGGGTGAACGCCACCACAGGGCAGGCATCAGCAACCCTCGTGCAGGGACGCAATCTACCGCTTCCAGGAGAACCCACGCCAGAGGTCCCTCAGGATGCATAGGACTGGGGCGAGCGCCGAGACGCCGAACTTACTGCTGCCCGCCAACACCAAGAGGTGTATGTGCGGAGAATTCTGCCAGTGTCGAAAAACTCGCCTGCACCCCTGGAGGTAGGGACACTGGTATATGCTCGGAACCATCCATTGTCGGCCGGCACACGAAACTTCTGTACAGGACTAGCACCTCGCTGGACAAGACCCCACACAGTGCGAAAACGCCTAGGCCAACACGTCTACCTGGTCCGAGATGGGGACAAGCGCCTCTGAAAGATCCACAGAGACAAACTAAGGGCGGTTCCATTCTTGCCGGCTGACGAGGAAACAGATACAGACGGTGTGACACAGGCCCCACCGGAGGACATCTTACACCCACAAACTGAGAGACCACTCCAAGAGGAGAGTGACAAACCCTCGCAAAGCAGATGTGACAAGACTCCGGGACTGGCATTACTTCTCCCGTTGACGCCTGTTGTCATAACACCACAGCAGGAAGCCGAACCAACAGTGAACATGCCTGATGAGGACTAGCCAAGACTCCAACCCAGCGTCCGGGAAGTGTGGGAACTGGATGCGCCACTGGAGAGTACGACTTTTACCAGACATAGAGGAACCAGAAGAGTCGCCTCGATGCCAACCACGACGCCGACACAGCTGGCAACCCCAGTTACACTCGTCCGAGCCTAGCACAAATGGCCAGCAGGAAGTTGTCAACCCAGAACCCAGGAACGAACGGAAAAGTAGACGCCGAGCACCTGCCTGGTTTCGTCCTCGTGTTCGCCGCTTTCTGGAGTGGGGCGTGGTTGGTGCCCCTAAATCATCGACGCCTACTGTACAGATTCCAGTGGCAGAACGTCAGGACGTAAAGACAACAACATCACAGGACATGCTGGTGTTACCGACGGCCGGCACCCCAATGTCTACTCCCTCGATCCATACCAACAGACACCGAAGGGAGCCCTACAACCTACGACCTCGCCCACGACAAAAACAGCAGACCTGCTGTGCACCACCCGACGACTCAGGAGATGAAGCCGGAGACTTTGACCCACAGCAGACCCTAGTGTTCAGTCTTCGGGGGTGACACCGGCAGCAAAGTACATAGTGAATGCACACACCCGCCATGACCAGTCGTCTTCAGGAGGGTGGCGTATGTCATTGTATCAGGCCACAGGCCAGGTGGAGTTGCGCCTGGTCGCTGCAGGTGTCCGCAGAGTGTGTCAGTGGCCAGTGTGCGCTTTTTGGTAATGGCAGATGTGGGGTACTTGGGTGTGTGTGGCGGATCAGTGACGGCAGCAGGGCATGTGTGAACTTGACACCGACGTACGACACCTGCCATCCCAGCCGCTGCACTGCCATCTGCTAGTGCAAGACAGATGGCTTCGCCACCCCCTCCCTCTACCTGCGCATGAAGAAGGCAGTCTGGAAGCAGCGGCCGCGACGGACAGAACAAGAGAGACGTGGTGTGCTTCGGGACTCTGATTCGTCCAGCGAGATACATAACGTGCTTGTGCAACTATCCGGCCCAGTGTTTTAATTTGTTTCGCCATTTGGAGTTGGCTCGCTTAAGGCCCTAGTGTATGGAAGTGTGGACCGCCCCATAAGTGTCCATGTAAGGTGTAGTTTTCTTCAGATCCTCCCTGCTTTTCCCGATCCGCAGCTGTTTTGTCTCGCCAGGTGAGATAGGGGCACGCCGGCACGAACAGGCCACGACACATAGAGCCTCATATTCCCGGCTACACACTTAACCGGGCGGTGTCCATAGCATAGTGACGCAGCTCCGTTCATACCTCACTCTCACCGGACATGGCGACAACTGAAATATTACATTTTTAATAAACCTTTGCTAATGTATAGGTAATTAAAAATTTCATTACATTATTGGTCAACTCTGAGGTTTGTTATGGATTTTTGCAGAGCTTTGAGGAATAATTTAACTTACTGTATACAAACACTGAAATTGGTGTATGTATAAGCTGAATTTAATAAGGCAGTGGAGAAAATAATACCAATTTAAAAAATTAAATTTGAAAATTATTAACTTCCCTGTACTTGAAGTGTAGCAGCAGTGTAAACAAATGTCGTGAGTTAATTTTAATTTGAATATGTGGGAGTTACTTAATGTTTTGTTTCTGAGGTTAGAAACTGGATAATACAATTGTAGTTTTTATTAATTTAGTAAAATATAAAGGGGGGCGCTGCAAGGGAGTAATGGAAAGAGAAAGTGTGTGAATGTAGGTATGTATCATGCTTTAAGTTAAGAAGAATCGTCAATGTTTTGAGGTTACGTTGATTTCGGGAGCCTTCGTCGTGGAGCAAATAAGGCTTGGTCGGGGTTTATTATTGAGATATAAAGAGGAAGTTGATTTTTGTGGTTTGTAGAAGGCTGCCTCGTCGTGGTGCAAATGGATACGCCTTATGATGATTAAGGAATTATAGGATACATGTTGTGTGATTATGTGAAGTGGTAAGAGGTTATGGTGCAGCCCCCCTGTATTAAAGATTAGGAGCTTTATTTTGGCAATTTTGTTCAAGGATTAATGTTTATAATTTCTTGTAGTAGGTAATTAAGAGGATTTATGGAAAGCAAATGGTTTTAAAGTTTGTGTGCTGCTATAATTCAATATTGTTTTACCTTATATTATTTTTGTTTGCACAAGATAAATTTGTGATTGTGAAGAAAAATAGTCTTGAGTGAGTGAAACAACTGTGCCTGTGATTAAGTTATTTGTAATATTTTGGTATCAGTGTTCTTCTTGGGGTTGATCATAATAAGCAGTGGAGGTATTGATGGTGTCAGTTGAAATTATTATTAAATACCTTGACGATAAATTCACTTTTAACAATGTAGGCCTATTCTAAACAGGCATCAAGTTCTTTTTGTTTGGAATAAGTATTGTTAAATTTGATATAAAGAAGAGGGGAATAAATGTGTAAAAACCAAAGGACCAATGTTGTCAAGAAAATCAGTAACGAATGTGTTTTATTTCAATTTTTTTTGTGGTGCCAATGCCTTGACATAATAAATTTCCAGTTTTATTTTTTTATTTATTATTTTTTGTGTAGTGTATTGGGTATAACAAATCTTAGCAAAAATTAAGTAAAGAATGAGTAAACACACATACAAGTGAGATGTAACCAATGTAGAGTTGGGGTGGCAAAAGAAGTAGAACAGTATTGTATTTTAAATTTTATCACGAGATTGTTTTGAACCTTGAAAACACCACCAGTAGAATAATATTTGATGTACTAACTAATTTACTAAGTACATTGCTGCTGTTATTTGTTGTGAATTGCTGTTTGGGGTTAATAAACTACAATAATATTTATGATATGATACCATCAACTGGGGTTACTTGGGTTTGCAGGAAAACTTGGGACATTTTTTCAGGAATTTTTATTTTGTATGTTGTAGCTCTGAATGACGAAATCATGCTAACTATTGAAGTAAGATATATCTGATAATGGTTCCTTGTATTTCTCCTTACTCTTTCGACTGCTGTGTGTAAAATAAAAATTCCAGAAAAAGTGTCCCAGGTTTCCTTGCAGTCCCAAGCAACCCAGGTTGACGGTAGTTGTAAGTCTAGTCAATATTAAGGTTTCAAGTGAATTAAATTCCCTTTTAAATTGTGCTGAGCATGATAGTTTTGTAATTTGTTTCTTCATAAAGTGTTTATTAATATTGTGGACATGGAAATAAATATAGACTTCACATAATAAATTAAATTAAATAATAACATTGAGTGACATAACACAATAGTGAATTTGCTGCAAACTTTCAATTTATACTGCTCGACTTGTAGCAACAACCTAGGGCACCCAAAGGTAGGTTTGATTTGGTTTGGTAAAAAATTTGTGTGTTAAAAGCTTGGTCCATTTGTATTTTTTAGTTGGTTACTATATCTCGTAGCCGTTCATGGCTGTTAACTTGATGTAAAAGGGAGGTGCTGTAAGAGGAAGGGTATTATGCAGAGAAGGGTTATGTGAAGAAATTGTTCTGGTGTGTGGAGATGTAATTGTTAATTTTTTGGCACCTTCGTCGTTGGTCCAATGGGGTGTACCCAGTGTGTAGGTCACTCTCATCGTTGTTCCAAATGAGTGTACAATATTTTTCTTTTTAGGGAAATAAGTTGATGGTGCAGACTTCCTGTTATCAGCTGAACTTTACAAAGCCAACCAAATGTATAGGTTGTAATTTATTAACGTAGAGTAGTACGGGTATTCAGAGGAAATTTTGGTTACAATTGAAATTAAGTGTGTCCAACAACAGTATGCTGCTGTAAGTCAA
Source organism: Medauroidea extradentata (assembly GCA_003012365.1). Taxonomy (NCBI): domain Eukaryota; kingdom Metazoa; phylum Arthropoda; class Insecta; order Phasmatodea; family Phasmatidae; genus Medauroidea; species Medauroidea extradentata. The sequence goes on along the minus strand of PNEQ01026492.1, from coordinate 4,550 downwards.
TGAATAAAATTAAAAATTGATTTTCAATTGAATTTTTTTACCTGAAATATTTAATGATACTATGTTGCTAAGTAAATGTTTCGTGCTCAGGGGTGAAGTAAAATACAAATAAATATGTATAATTGTTAAATGTGGTGGTGTTTTAGAGGTTATGAAAACAGCAATTTTGTATCTGTGGTGATATTGTGGAGCATGGTGGTAACAGTTGATTTGCCCGAGTTTGTACTCATGTAGCTTATGTTGTATTCTGTGATGTAGTGTAGTTTATAGAACTTAGGTAATCATTGGAATAATGGAACTAAACATTGTAAGTGGTATTGAAACACAATTGTGGTGAGCTGTTATACTGAGGGTGGTTTGTCCCTCGGGAAAAGCCATTGCATGTTAAGCAGGGAGTTGTGACTTGCACTGGCACATAGCACTTAATTGGCCTATTATCATAAAGTAATTTCAATTTTTATTAATATTTTTTTTGTTGTTCATAACTAGGCCAACGTAACCAAGTGCAAGGATGTATACGGCATGACCCAACATATTAATTGGGGATGCTAGAAAAGATATTAACATTAAAATTTTATTCAAAATTTACATTTAACTGTTAAAGCAAGATAAAAGTATTAACATTTACGAGTCAATTTTATCTGATTTATATCGTGTTTGGACTCTATTTAAAGCTAATTTAATTTCAACCACCTTTTCCAAGTAACTTTTTCTTATATTTTGCCTCGTTTGGAATTTTAAAATTTCAAGTAGCTTCTTAGCTTGCTTCTTCTGGAATGGGATTTATCTGTCAGGCTTAGAGGCACGTACAGAGGCGTGCTGGATTGCGGCGAAGGCAGCATGTAGTTAGGTCTTCGACACGGGTGGTAGTGTCGTGCGCAACAAAACTCCTAAAAGGTGGTGATCCGTGACAGATTGATGACGCAGTATGTCCCCAATTAATAAACTAATGAATATTTAGCTGGTACTGTGGAGTAAAACACTTTGCAAATTTGTCAGTAACTATGTTACATGCTTTTCTTCCACAACAAATGTCAATTGACCAGGTTTTTTTAACAAGTTGGATCCTGATGTATCATTCCGCCGCTCGGCCGAGCACGTCCGGGTGTCCGACCAGGAAAGTGAGTCGTCATACATCGCAGCTCGTAAATGGTCGCCGGGTGATGGCCGGCTAAGTGATCAGTTGCGGTGTCATGGAGGCGATGAGGAAGTGTAAGGGAGCGCTGGCGCGGGGAAGTGAAGTCTCGGGTGCGAAATCGCTCTAGCTAAAACATCATTATTTTGCTTTCTTTCATTTTTAGTAGCACTAGGTGTAACAAGGTGTTGCACAATTTGTAACCATATAGCCATCCTCCTGAGTGGAATAGGTATCAAGTACTCAAGTTGATAAATCGCAGTACCGTGCTACTACATTCTTTGTGCGGAATTTCTTGGGCACACACTCAGTAACATTGTGAATAACTGCAGACTGCTGTAGTTTGTGTAAGGTTTACTGGAGCGTAGATGGTTTGGCGAAATGTTGCTTTTCCCGTCTCGTGTAACATTTGGTTTTGTTGTGTTATCTTGATTGATTGCCATGGGCAACTAGTATCATGAAACACTGATCATAGCTACAAATTAGCCGTAAAGCAGATATTTGAGTTTTTTTGTATCGTCACCCTGCAAGCAATATCATTCAGTAATAACAATGGGAAAAGAGTTACGTGGTCACGCATACAACAAACAACAGCACAAACAATAACCAGCAACACCCATAGACCCATTACAATGTGAATGACACACATTACGTACGTATTCAAGCTATGTACAATATTTACTTGTGTATAGTCGGTACTTTTATCCCAAAACAACTGATAAAAATTCAGGGGTGTGTGCTATACACATAAAACAGACAAAATATACTTGAAAAAAAAAAAAAAAAAAAGGCACGTATGATTGCCGAGGGGGTGTGGGGGGCAGATGAGAATGCGGAGTTGTAAACTAAGGGGTGTCAAGAGTGGGAAGCAGAGAGAGAGTATGTTTCTCACCGCCCACCCGGTTCCTCTATCATTGCTCCTCTTCCTTTTCTTTTTCTCTCTGCCCCCCCCCCTTCACTATTGTAATGGTCGCTGCTAAAACCCTAATTTTTTTGTTTGTCCTTATCCACGTTTCTGTTCAAAGTGTTGCTTAGGGCTTACACAATATGTGGGTTATAAACTTGTCTCATGATTGCCAGAAGTTTACTAGCTTTAATCTGTCGGTTACAAAGTATGCTGCTCTGCAATTTGACGTGGCAGAAACGAAAGTTAGCAGGTGGTGGGTGGAAGCAATCTGATAAGTTAATTTCGACATCTCGCAGTGTTCAGCTATCTTTGCATGAGGAAAGAAAGGAAGAAAAAAGGTGACATTGTTCTTCCCCGCCACCCATGGGAGAGAGAAGACAAGGCAGAGTGGCAGGGTGGTGGTTGGGGCTGCACAGTCCTCGGCTTGTCGCCACCCCAGCTGCATTCCTGAGCCTTGCTCTGCTCTCATGGCACGTTCTCTCACGGGAGGGGTGGGGGAGGAAGCGGTAGGTACACAGCACAGCAAGACAGGGGATGGGAGTGTTGTGCAGGCCCACAAACACACATACATACATACATACAGGCATGGGTTGGCTGGCTGGCTGTCAGGCAGCAAGTGACCTTGACTGGCTATTTATAGCTGCTGACAAATGGAGTGGCAAGCCACCCCCCCTAAGCTCACCACCACCCTCCCCAGCAGCACTCTAGCCAGTGTGAATGTTATCTTTCAAATCTCTTTTCTTTGTTGTAAGCCATGGTTTCCTCCCCCCCCCCCCGGCCATAAGTCGATGTCTTCCTCGCGCTGCTCCACCATCTCCTACTCCCTTGATTTTTTTTACATGCTAGCAAGAGACATAATTATTTTTCCCAGGAACTTTACGTAAAAATCATGGTGCACACTATATACTGTCGTCGTACCAGGCCACAGGCCAGGTGGAGTTGCACCTGGTCGCGGCAGGTGTTCGCAAAGTGTGTCAGTGGCAGGTGTGCGCTGGTTGGTAATGGCAGATGTGCGATACTTGAGTGCGTGTGTGGCAGATCAGTGACGGTGGCAGGGCATGTGTGAACTTGACACCAATGTGTGACACCTGCCATTCCGGCCATCTGCCAGTGCAGGACACCTGACTTCGCCACCCCCTCCCTCTACCTGCGCATGAAGAAGGCAGTCTGGAAGCAGCGGCCGTGACGGACGGAACGAGAGACGTGGTGTGCTTCAGTACTCTGATTCGTCCAGCGAGAAACGTAACGCGCGTGTGCAACTATCTGGCCCAGTGTTTAACTTTGTTTCGCCATCGGAACTGGCTCGCTTAAGGCCCTAGGGTATGGCGGTGTGGACCGCCCCATAAGTGTCCATGTAAGGTGTGGTTTTCTCCAGATTCTCCCTGCTTTTCCCGATCCGCAGCTGTTTCGACTCGTCAGGTGAGATAGGGGCACGCCGGCACGAACAGACCACGACCCATCGAGCCTCGTGTTCCCGGCTACACGTTTAACCGGGTGGCGTCCAGAAAATTCCGACGCAGCTCCGTTCCTACCTCACTCTCACCGGACACGGCATCAAGACGAGTATATACGGTATACATAATTGCTATTTAACACAAAAAAAAAATGTGCGAGCGTGGAGTAACTGGCCGTACCAGACCTCTTTTTGACTGTTCTCTTTTTTTGTCTTCATGGCGTAGTGTGGTTTTATTTATTTTTTACTACTCCTTTTACGCTTAAATTTCCTATTTAATACTGTGGAGACTTAAGGTGACCAAACAACGTGCCATTTAATATGACTGAGCTCCCCTGAAATATTGAGGCCTGGTAGTTTAACCAGCCAGTGTATGTGTGTACAAGGTAACCACCCCTTTGAAGATTAGTCCCATCGTCGACTACCATTGCCCGGCTTAACAACAAAGCTAATACTGCCCTGAATCAGTTTTATTCAAGAAACAGGTCAGTATGTACATATAACCATGTTGAGGTTTCTATTTTCAAAAAATTTGTCATGTGTTTCTCTTTAATTTTACAATATTAAAGCACAAGGAGGACTATAGACCAGTGGATCTATGAAAGCCCTCCCCAGAAGAAATAAGAATTTAAGAATGAAATTTAATAATAATAAAAATTAATTACTGTTTTATTTGTTGTAACTCCAAGCGTGGCAGTCTAATTTACATTTGTACAATCACTCACATTTTGCTGCTCCTTAGTGTCAAACAGTCTACGAGCACATTATGCAGGCCTCAAAGTGGTCCAATACCTCTAAAATAGTGAATATAGTGACCATCTGACTTGGAAAAGTGACTACGAAGTGACTATAAAGAAAAAAAAGTGACCAAAAAGTGACTACGTATTTTATATTTTTTGTGCTTTTTGAAGATTAAAACCAACACAGCAACAATTTCCTCTTTTTTTATATATCTTAGCTTTCCTAACACCTACTAGCTATAATACTGGAAATACAAACAGCTTAAATTTGTCACTATGATTAAATAGGCCTACATAACTGAGTCACATAATAAT
>PNEQ01026491.1:0-15421 GCA_003012365.1 Medauroidea extradentata | reverse complement strand
GGTGGCCTTTACAAGCTTGACATCTCCAAACAACTGCTCTTTGCTATGCAGAATGCAAATGCTAGGTGGAAACAGGCTTTGGAAGATAGAAGAAGCAAACTCAGTGCTGAAGAGAAAGCAGCAAGTGAAAAGAGGAAAGCTACAATTCTTGCCAAAGAACTTGAGGCCAAAAAACAAAAGCTGCTTCTGGAAACTCAAAGAGAACTTGCTGCCATTGACGAGCAGTTGAAAGGACTGAAGTGAAACTTGTGTAAATAGCAATTTATAAGTTAGTTTTTTATTATTTTTTTTTAAATATATTTCTGAACTGGGGTAATTTCCACTAAATCTTCTGAGTATTCAAGAAGACGTTTTACATTGAATAATTAGTGAAGTTTATATCATTGGTGCTGAAACTGATTCTGATTGTAGTTTAAAATAAATTGGGCAAGATATTTTCATTTTCATGTATACAAGTTAGTAGGCTCGTAGCATCAGGTTGGAGCCTGTAGCAAGGACTTGATAACCTTACTGGACACCTGAAAGGGGCAGGTTGCAACAGCCGTCCTACATACCTTTTAGAATGTACCGTATTCGTCCATGTATCCCTTGCACCCACGTAATCAGCGCACCCCCTTTTTTCAATGACAAGTTTGGATTTTTTTTTAATTTAAGAAAAGAAAATTTTAACTTATCGTAGACATCAGGTAGTCACTGGCAAACAAATTTGCGGCTAAAATTATCAGAAGGTCGTGTTAAACGTGTACCGTAGCTGTTTCTCCATAAACATTACAAAACACGACACAACAAAATACTAGTTATCATCAACGATGCCATAAAAATTCAACCGATAGACGGCAGCGAACCGAAACATGACTTACCGCCATATTGTCTTGTTCACAACTGGTTCTTCTGCTTCTTGTGCAGTCGTGCCAACTCTAGCACCTAGTAACAGTTGAAGGTGCGCACCAAGCTCGTGCGCGTGAAATACAAACACTGAGGTCCAAAGTCAGAACACTAATAGTATATACACAAGTCTGAGAAGGACACATTAACAACACCGAAAATTTGGACACCACATAGGCTATATACAAAAATATTCAGTCCAAACACACCGCCCACCTTGAAATGCTTCAGTTTCAAAATAGTTAACATTGTTCAGGTAGGGGGCACAATTTCACTATCGGACGTTTGAAGGCTCCATTGGCAGTGCGCACCCTACCGACTCTTGTAATGCCATCTCCACCTGGATGGAGTTCCTCCACACGTGCAAGGCGCCACTGTAGTGGAGGTAGTCTTTCATCCTTGATTACCACAAGTTGGTTCGGAATAACACTTGAGCCAGGCTCCAGCCATTTTGAGCATTGCTGGAGGGTATGAAGGTACTCCTTGTGCCAGTCCTGATGCATGCGTTCTACGAACTGCCAGCGTTGAAGCCTGTTCGAGGTCACGTCGGCAAGATTGGGTTCAGGTACAGCGACAAGGGGCTCAAGTGTTAAGAAGTGTCCTGGAGTCAGAGCAGCAAAGTCACTGGGGTCCGAACTGACTGGGCACAAGGGTCTGGAGTTCAAGACAGCTTCCACCTGCACAACCACGGTATACAACTCCTCAAAGGTTAGAGTTTGCTCCCCAATGACACGCACCAGGTGGGTCTTAAAAGATTTCACTCCGGCTTCCCATAAGCCACCAAAGTGAGGAGCAGCAGGGGGGTTAAAATGCCAAGTTATTCCGTAGGGGTGTGCGAAGCTTCGCATTGTCGAAGTCGAATCAAAGATTTTTGTTCCTTCGACTTCGTCTTCGACCAATAAAAATCTTCGAGTTGAAAGTTGGCCGAAGATAACCACAATTCGCATCAAAACAGAGCAGGTAATTTTCCGTTTATTTGTAATTGTATTATTCTGTATAACTTTCACTTAAAAACTGAAATTCACGGCACAGTGGTGAACTATTTATTTTGTTTAGGCTACATTCGGCGGCACAATTTCACTTAAGCCGGAGTCACAATAACCCAACAAAACTACGCCGGCGCAACGAAAACAATATCTGTAGCCAGTAAATCAGTAAGTACAGTAAAGTACCATTTATCCAGACTTCCAAACACCGGAATATTCTAAATAACGGACATATTAAAAATATTTCCCTACATACCTTATGCATCAAACATTTTTTTTAGCTCAATACCACTGTAATTTCTGCTTTCCCGTGAATATATATTACGTAAACAAGAAAGAACTAAGAATCATAGAAAACTGCATACCAGTAGTGCTGCAAGCTTTAGAGTAAAATCAGCATTAAAGTGGTCCCGATCACTGTCTTGAAATTATGGCCGTGGTCTCAATCACAAATGAGAAAGTCTTAACGGAGTGTGATGCCTCCATGTTGCTCATTCATCTATGGTGTTGCCAACGATGTTATTGTTTACGTTTCCCGTTCTATATTACGGCGGCGATTTATTATGACTTTAATCTTAAACGGTAAAGACTGCAGATTCATTTAAATCAGAATTGCCATTTTCGGAAAGTTTAGTTTTGTCATCGGAGTTAATGAACAAAGAAATTAACTTCTTGTACAAAGTGGAAATTAGTGGTTGTAAATATGGCTTCTTCTAGCGGTTGGAAGGGAGTAGGCCTAAAATGTTACGTCTCGTAGGCAGGTGTTCATGTTACATTAAATTGAAGTTGGTTTTGTTCAGATACGTTGACATTTAAGTATTCCGTAATATAATTTCGAGTTATGGAGGTTATAATCTCACTAAAAAAAAATCCTAGTTTATCTTATGCACCCCCTGTTTTGAACCCAAAATATCATTAGAAAAAAATTTGTTAGGCTACATGAGTAAATACGGTATATTTAAATATTTTTTTCATTACCAATTGTTTGTGATAAATTTTTTTTCTTTGCTGTCTGATGTGAAAAAAATTAAATTCTTAGACTTCAACTTTCCTTCGACATTCCTTCGCACAATTTAAGATTCGATTCGACTTCGCTTCACATTTAAAAACAGACCTTCGCACATGCCTATTATTCCGAGTGGTGCAAAGGTCTCGAAAACTCTGTTCTGGTGAGTAGGTGATGCAAGGAGCTGCTGGAGTTCCCTCAGGTAGTTGTGGGCACCAATGAAGTTTGTCCCACAGTCACTGTAGATGTGTGATGACCTTCCTCTGCGAGATACAAACCGTTTACAAGCAGCTAAGAAGACATAAGTGGACAAATTTGAGGCTACTTCCACATGTACTGCCTTGGTGGCACAACAAACAAAAATACACAAATAGGCTTTCAACAAGGGGGACTTACGCATCCTACTGGCCTTTATCTGAATAGGTCCTGCATAGTCCACCCCTGCCCTAGCGAAGGGCTTCACCTGTTGAACTCGCATGGCAGGTAGATTACCCATAAGAGGCGTGCAGGGTGATGGTCTTGCTCTCCAGCAGCGTACACAATGGCGCAGTCTCCGTGTGATAGCCTGCTTATCAGACAAGATCCAAACTTTCTCCCTCAACAGAGCTCGCAAAGTGTGAACACCAGGGTGCTGATTCCGTTCATGGTAGTGACTAATAATGAAGTCCGTCAACACATGGGACCTTGGGAGCAGCACTGGATGCTTATGAGTGAAGGGGAGATCAGAATGCTGGAGTCTACCACCCACCCTCAACAGACCGGCAGAATCAAGAAATGGAACCAGTTTTCGAAGCTGGGGCCCTAAACGTTGACCATTTCGCACAGATGCAAGCTCATCCTTGAATGCAACAGACTGCACATTCAAAATCAACGTATCAAGGGACTTGTCTAACTCGCTGGGAGTCAAGAGTCCGGTAAGGCGAGTCACACGAGGGTTGCGGCAATTCTGGATGAAACGCAGCACTAACTACATTACTCTTAAAAGCTTCGCCAAGCTGCTAAAACGAGCAAGTAGCCTCTCAAAATGGTCAGAAGGCACAAATGTTCCCAAAACCATAACCTTGTGCTCAATCACACCTTGAGAGATGGTTCACGTAACCAGGAAGGACTACTCCACCACAAGTGATGTCCAACTAGCTGCGAGGGCAATAAGCCACGAGAAGCACAATCAGCAGGATTGGACTCTGAAGGTACGTGCTTCCACCAAGCTGGCTTGGTGAGCTCCTGGATCTCGCTCACCCTGTTCGCAACAAAAGTCTTCAGAAGATGCGGAGAGGAGTTTACCCAACATAGAACTATTTGTGAATTGGTCCAAGCAGTGATGGATGACAAAGTGATAACAGGAGCAAACAACTCTGCCAGATGATGAAGCAGCCGCGCCAACAACAAAGCTCCGCAAAGCTCCAACCGTGGAAGGGACTGTACTTTGACTGCAGAGACCTTTGATTTGCCTGCAACCAAATGTGTGGTAATTTCATTCTGTGTTAAGAAGACGTAAATAAACCACTGCAGCGTAACCAGTCTCGGAACTGTCAGAGAATCCGTGTAACTGGTATAAAGACCCAGCAGGACCAATGACCTGCCTGGGAACAGTAACTGATGCTATAAGCGGTGTGTTCACTGTTAAATTGTGTCCACTTTCGGACAACATCACAAGGAGGTTTGGAATCCCAATCCAATTTCGCCAGCCAGAGGGTCTGAACGAGATGCTTCGAAAACATGGCAAGAGGAGAGAGCCATCCAAGAGGATCGAATATCCTGGCGATATCTGACAAGATGTTCCTTTTGGCAACCTCTTTATGACTAGACCGTATCTTGTATGAAAAGCAATCAACAGTAGGGTTCCAGTGCAACCCGAGCACATTCACTACCTGACTGTCTTGATCCAACGACAGGACTTCTGGAGCTTCTACATCTTCCTCTGGAAGCCAATCAAGTAAGGCTGGATGATTGCTGACGAATTTTCGCAATTTGAATCCACCAGCAGCGAGTAGCGAAATCAACTCCCTCTGAAGGGCCAATGCAGACTCAACAGAATCAGCGCCAGTGACCACGTCACTTTAGCTGCAATGGGAAATTGCTCCTGTTCATCCTCAGCCAACTGCTGCAAGGCACGGAGCGCCAAATAAGGAGCAGAGGAGACACCGTAAGTAACTGTCTTCAAGCAATAATCTTCCACCACATCACTGTCACTGAAACGCCAAACAATGCACTGAAGATCCTGAAGACTGCGACATACCGCTATCTGCCGATACATCTGCTTAATGTCGGCTGTGAACACAATCATATGCAGCCTGACCTTTAATAAATCATCAATAATCTCCTCCTGCAGCCTGGGTCCAATAAGCAGCGTATCATTGAGAGACACCCCTGTTGAGCTCTTAGAAGAAGCATCAAACACAACACCAAGCTTGGTTGTTGTGCTCTCGGGCTTAATTACACAATGGTGTGGAATGTAGTAGGAAGGTAAGGATGACAGTTCTGACACAGGTACCCTTTCCATGTGTCCCTCTGCAAGGTAATCCCGCATGAAGTCTGAATATCTCTGTTTAAGTGTCAGGTCCCTTTCAAAACGCCGCTCCAGACGAAGCAGCCGATTCACTGCCTGTGGCCGAGATGCACCTAGCTCCAATTGTAATTACAGTAAAACCCTGTTAAGGCGTTTTTGAAGGGACTTTACACCACAAACTTCTTAGCTGGGAAAACATCTTAAATGGGAAAACTGATTTTAAAACTTAAGTCATTGTTGTAGGTGCAGTCTATATTAAATTTTATTTCGGAGTCGCAAGGACAATTTGATGTATAGTAAAATCCCTTATTTACACTTTACAGGGGGACAGAGTGAACAAGTGTAAATAGTGGGAAGGGTAAATTAAGGAAATCTCTTAAAACTCATTCAGCTTACCTTATTTAATGCTTTTGTTTTCATGTTTAAAAAACTCTCTTCAGGTAAAATCGAAGTGATAGTATCCATGCAAACAATGCATTTATCATATTTTGTAACATAAAACTTGGTATAGTTTAAGTTACTAATATTGGAATTGAGTATACTGTTATGGGAAGATTCATGGTACATGCACATGCCATTTCAAGAGAACACCTTGAAATGTTAATAAGAGATGTTATTTTTTTTTTTACCGTTTGGTTAACACTGTTCAGCATTTTACAAATTTTCTGCAATGCTACCGCGAATTTAGACAGTTACAGTACGCATTTGAAAGGGGTGGAAAGTTCTTTACGCAGGTCAACAAATGTTTCCACGAACTCGTCACACTTCTCCATGATCATCAATTATTTTATCGATAATGCCTATTTTTTTTATTATAATATTGCTGTTATACAACCATCTAAACACGCTGCACTAAAATGGAAATGACTTTAAAACACATCTTTTCATAACGTAACATTTTCAAACACGTTTCGCAAAGTTTAGGTTAGTTATGGTTTGCGTAAACAAAGACAAACGAACGCAGGTAAAGAGATCAATGTTGCCAACGCAGGTACACCGATCGATAGCGTTCCATACAATCGATAGTGCTGGCGGCGGCGGCAATTCTCTTGCCGCCATCTTGAATTTATTGTGCCGTTAGCGCAAGCATTACACGCGATCACGGTCGATCTGCTACGGGTTTGCATGCGATCACCAATGGCGGATTGTATTTATTCGTGTTACGCGCATGCGTTGGCCATCCTGAGTATACCTGCTCGCTGTCAATGGAACGCTATATCTCACGTCAGTTATCTATGATGACGGTACCAAAACGTAAACAAACGCAGTATTTTTCTTGCAGTTGCAGTTTCCTTTCAGTTTGTTTCCTAAAGAAAATCGCGTTCATTACTTTTATAAAAATTGCATTTTTTTACAAAAGTTGACCGTATTACGCGGGAAATCAGGCACGTGGCAAAACGTAACATGTGGGAAAATTAACCATGGCTCTTATGACAAAAGTGATGGGACCAAATGAACCAAACGACTCAGCTGGGAAAACGTATCTCGTGGGAACGTCTTAAGCGAGTTTTACTGTAGTAGCCTAGCGGCCTTTCCCACCATTGTCCTATTATGTTCACATGATTTTCCGCCATCTTGTCCGTACTGTGTGTTCATCTATTATGCATATTTTCAAAGTTCCTTCTCGCTTCTATTGGCAAACAACCACATCTGTAACCATTCAACACAACTCCCGTGCACATTTCAAAGTTTTTAATTCTTTATGGCGTTTTTGTAACTTTGAGTAATTAATACCGACACAATGCCATAAAGTATGACGTAAATAAATTTATCTCACAGTTTAATTATATAGTTGGGTTGTTAAATTATTAGGAGTTTCAACATAACCTAATATTAAGCACTGAATTGTCTGCATTTTTTTTTACTGGAAAGTGTCTGATTTTACTTGAGAAAAATAATACTGATAATGGCTTATACTTGCGACTAATGTTATTTTATAATTTTGTATCCCCCCATTCTGTTCATATGTATTGGTGTGTTTATACTAGTCCTAATCTAACCATTAAATGTAACAAATGGGTAGATTTTCAACCACTCAATTAACATATTTGTGTAAAGAAATACGTTTTATTTAAATATTTAACTAAAAATACGATACTTTGCACACATTAGTTACCTCCAAAATATTTGTTTGACATTTACAAAATTAGCGAAATTTATTACAAAATGACATGAAAATAACGAAAAAGTCAACTAAATCGCCTCATCAAAATTAACGAAATCATGAAAATATTTTCACCACAAACAGGTGGCTCTACGTATTACTGATTCACTGGGGAATTTTCCAGAATTTAAAGGACATTCCCTTGCCGATTTCAACTTTCTTGACTTTCCAGAATGTAGATACCCTGCTAACTTAGTGCATGTTTGTTTGATTGCAGTGATGCGAAACTATTGGAGGAGCTGCGCATTGTGATTTCAAAAGTGACAGACTACTTGATGCAGAAAGAAGGGTTGGTTGACCATGATTATGACTACCGCACCATCCTCATCTTCCACGACAAGCTGTTGCACGTCCTGTCCCGATTTCTGCAGACTGCAGCTCAGTCTACAGACTCTGATGTGGCACAAAAGGTGCAGAATGCAGACTGAGTGCATCTGATCATACCCTAAACAAATTCAGATTGATGTAGACATTTTCCACAATGTTGTAGCCTGTATATGAAATTTACTTAAAGTATTTTTATAAATGTTATTGTACATAATGTATTTTAATTACTGATACTTGTTTCACTATTTTGGTACAAAAGAAAGTTTAAGTTGGAACTGTTTATTCCAACTACTAGAATTTGTGTTTATACTGTAGCATTTTATTAAGCATTGTATACAGTGCTTTCGATAAAAAGTCTACACTCAAGTACTTATGTGGTCGTAGTTGTTCACTTCGATACTGGTTCAATGTAATTTTTTTTAAATATAATTTTTCAAATTCATCCTAAAAGTGAATGTTTTGTATGAAGCCTATATGTTTCAAACCAAAAGATATATAATTTTGGCTGATTATCAACGTTAAGAAAATTTAATTAAGTCAGTAACTAGCCAAAGTATATAAATTTTTTTGTTTTCGTGAGAAAAAAAAGTGGGGAGGGGGGTTCATAGTAATTATTTTCAACACATGTACGTATGATTTTATGATATCTACTGACTTAAGAATTCAATATATATTATTTAAAAAAAAAAAAAAACAGCATAAATACTTTAAATGTTGCCGAAACTGTGGCATGTAATATTATTACATGTGTACATAAGCTACACCTACACAAGTACTTTGTGTGTGCGTGTATATGTGTGTATGTAGCACACAGTATGTTGTTGTATAAAATTATTTCTGTATATAATTTTTTTTTAGTACAGTACATATTGTTTGTTACAGTTTTGTAAAATGTTCCTGTTATTTTTATAAGTATATTTAATTTATTTATGACAGTATTACTGTTACCTTGTGATAATTGTTGTGTGTGTGTTTGTATACATATGCACACATCTTTTTTTCGAGTCATTAGCTATTAAGCCAGTTATGGTTGCAAGTGGGATGTGGCAGAAGCCTTGATTAGTCTCACAAATTTGTGTAAATTTGCTGTTGGATTAAAAAAATTGTGTTAGCACTAAATTTATTCTTTTAACTCGTCAGTACTGATGTATAGTTAAAATGGTAGGTATTGGTGAAACATCATCAATACATACAGTAGTAGTTTTAATTCCTGTTTGAATGTACAGTAGAACCCTGATATAACATTCCCGCATATAACATCACTTTTCTTTGGTCCCACTATTTTTCCATAAAGCACAATGCATTAATTTCCTGCTTATAACAACTCTGGTATTTTCATTTCCTGCATATAACATCTTTTTTTTCTCAGACATTGACCATAACGCGGGTAAAATTTTTCTTAACTGAATTATTTTAGATAAAATAAAGTAAAAAAATCAGTAAAAAAACAAATTAATGTCTGAGAATGTATCGTAAGTGTACATTACAGCGATATTAAAGACTGTGATCCTAAAGATGACGATCATGAACCTACAGAAGACAAGTGGGAAAGCCTCTGTAATACACACAATGTATGTATTCATTATGTTTCTGATAGCACAAAACAATAGCCTTATTTAATTTCATTATAGACTTATTTACTGTACATAAACTATTGAATTTTAAGTTACTTTTGTGTAATATACATTAATTGGCGCAAAAATATTGATTCCTGCATATAACACTTTTTTTCACAGGTCCCTTGAAAAACTATATAACAGGGTTCTACTGTACTGGCAAAAATGCCATGTTGTTGATAAACTCTGGAAACAAATTTTGGACTGTAGTTTCTGCAAATACATACATGTTAATACCAACATCAGTATTATAAAATGCAAAACTATTGTGTCCCTTTGGGGTTGTCTTAAATTGCACCGAGCCGAAACGCAGTACAAAATACTAGCTGATACAGATGTATTGGAACCGTCTGGTTCAATACTTGTTTCAAGTTGATACGAGCCAACATTTTTTTCAGCACTCATGAAGGTAAGAAATATACACTGAAATTTTGTCAATTATTTACATTTTGCACTTGATAGCAGTAAAGTATTTTCTTCAGGTTTCATTAATATCCAGCTCAAATTAACTCAGTACTATTCTGCTAATTACAATTGTGTTCTACTGTGTACATTACATGTTGCTGCACCAAATTTAAATACATAACACCAGCATGTGTGTGAAAATTTGGGGAAATGAAACTATGCATGATTGTTGAGCCTGCTATGGAAGGATGTTTTTTCGGACTTGTACATTTTGTATATATGTACACTAGACCCCCGATTTTACGAACCCTGGATTTAACGAAGGTAGCGATTCTACGAATACAATCTCAGGAACCCTCAAATAATAACAAAATTATATGACAAAAAAAATTGTAAGGAATTACGTTGAAAATGAATAAAACATACTGTATCTAATTCACGGCATTAAAATATGAATTGTAGAGTTGCTGTTATTATTTGGTAAGTCACAATATTAAAAATAAAACCAAAATAGCGAAAATCCGTTAAAAAATGTGGCAGTGATAGTTTGAAAACCGCGCGGCGGCGGTGCCGCGTGTGCCAAGCCGGCCTGTCTCTAACTACGACGTATTAGGATCTATATTGAGGTCGTACTATAGACGCAAAGTTCCAGCGCATGCACATATGCTCATTTAACTATAGTACAGCCTCCTTCTAGGCTGTTTCACGACGTCTTATAACTCTCTCGTCTCGCGCCAAATGAGTTTACTTTTTTACACGAACCCTATAAAAAATAGCGTGATATTTTTCTTTATTGCGTTAACACCATACGATCTTAAAATAATTAACTTGGCGCATAATTTGCTTAAACAATGCGTTAATGTGTGTCGTAAAACGTGGGTTTTACAAGTGAGCACGATAATAGCGCTACCTATTTACGAAGTGTAGAAACATTTGTCTCTGGGTATGTCGAACTTGGGAAATAAATAGACGTTCGTGTATTACGTAATCCCGGAACTCCTAATTAATTTTACAGCATATACTGACTGTGAAAGTGATTATTTTCAATCACTTATACATGTAATTCTCGACGATTTTAGGTAAGAACGTCACAAAATGGCGTTTTTGGAACAACGTCGGTATATGCTACGGTGCCGCTATCTATCAGCTATCTTGTGAACGTTCGTACAGTTGCGCTATCTGTACGCTCGGCACGCTACTAGTATCTACGTTCTCGTACAATTCATCAACAACGTCAAGGGAATGTTTTTACGTTAAGTTATATAAAACTGCGCAATGAATTAATACATCCGTTTATTCCTTCTTTCTTTGGTGAATAATTTACAAGGGCATTTTACTAGTAAGGAATGCCTACTTTTTTTTTTCATTAAACGCTACGCAAATCGGGCTATTCGCTCGTGAGAAGGCACTCGACAGTTCGGTTTTCTCTTTTTTTTTTTAGGACAAAGGTCGATCATATCTATTGTTTAGCGGCATTCTTTTGATCGCAAGACGTCTGCCTATTGATATAAATTTATATTTCAACTATCACTTGCGTTATTTTTCCGTTAAATGCTACGGAAGTCGGTCTATTCGCTCGAGAGAAGACACTCGGAATCTCGATTTTCTCATTTTTTTAAGAAAAGGATTGATCATATCTATTGTTTAGCGGTGTTCTTTTGATCATAAGACGTCCGACTATTAATATAAATTTATATTTAAACTATCACTTGCTTTATTTTTCCGTTAAATGCTGCGTGAGTCGGGCTATTCGCTCGAGAGAAGACACTCGGAATCTCGATTTTCTCATTTTTTGGGGACAAGGGTCGGGTCATATCTACCGCTCAACAGTGTGACGTCTGGCTACTGATATCAATTTATGTTTACATTATTACGTTAATTAATTTCCCGCAAAACGCTACGGAAGTCGACGCCTAGAGACACTTTGCAGAAAAAATGCAATTTTAAAATTTTCTGTTAAGGTAAGGGGGGGGGGCAAAAATAAGCCGCTATCGAATTTACGAAGGTAGCGATTTTACGAATGCGATGAGAGGAACCGTGAGTATTCGTAAAATCTGGGGTCTAGTGTATTTCATAAATGTGTGAAGATTGTGTCGTACAATATTGTGATTAGTGTTACCTGGACACACATGCCCAGTTTGAATTTCCCGCTCTCGGGCTGCTATATTGGACATACATTTTGGTGTGAGTTGGCGACCTTGTCATTGCCAACTCTTAGGTTGGTGTCCCTGTTCCAGCAATAAGAGGACAGTCTACAACTCAACATGGCGGTGAGTGGTCGTGTCGGTGGACTCGTTCACCAAATATTATTAAACCGTTAAGTAAATGTTACATCCATTTAGTTTACAGTCCTTTGTCTTGCTCGTGTAACATTTTTTGGTCCTCCGGGCCGGATACTTCCGGTATTTTCGTAGTTGTTTCGTTGGAACGAAAACGTGCGTCATGCCACGCTGTGTGCCAAGCCTTTCGTTTGGCAGTCGGCACGCTCGGTGCACTGCATTTTGTCGTTGATTCACACCAAGTGATATTTTGTTCGTTGAACGGATGATTTAATTTTTTTTGTATGGTTTGTCAATCCAAGCTTGTCATTGCATATTTTACGAGGCGTGTACACTGTGTTTGGATGCGCGCATCACGTATTGTTTCCCGCCCACGTGAAGAATGAAGCAGGAATGGTCACTGCAGATATCGTGAAGTGCCTGTGCTTCGACACCTACATTGCTATGGGAAGTGTTGTTAATTCATTATTGTAATTTTGTCGTGTTTCGTTGAACAGGGCTTGTTGGTTCAGTTGTGGTGTTTGAGGTTATGTGAGTAGGAAGCACGTGGTTGTATTTCTCATATTGCCAGTTTCGAGTTTGTTGAATTTTGTTGACGTGAATAACTTAAGGTTTTTCACAAGTGTTCTTCAGCATTTTTGTTTTTACGTTGCTATGGCCAACGCTCGTTTCCGTTCAGAGCAAGTTCGCTTTCGCTTAACTGAATCCTGTATCAAACGTGCCTACGACTTTGCTCCAGAGGTTCTTGTAGACGTTTAAAAAAACCCTCGTTTTTAGCCACGGTGAGGGATATTTCTACCTTGCGTGACCATTTTGACGCTGATTATGTGGCAATCGAGGCGGCAGCTGCAGCCGATTTTGATTTCGATGAACATGCAGCACGCATGGCTGATTTCGAGGAGAAGTTTTTCGCCATTATGGCCATAGTAGATTCCTTTGCTGAGGAGAAGGTTAACGAATGTTCAGCAAGTGTAAACATGCAAACTAGATCTCGTGCCACTCTGCCAAAGATTACACTTCCAATATTTGATGGTGATCCAAAACAGTGGACTAACTTCTCAAACTTGTTCTCAACCTTGATCAAGAACAACAGGGATATTTCACCAGTAGAGCGGCTTGCATATCTAAAGACGTCTCTTCGAGGTGAGGCGTTGGGTTTGGTCCATACTCTGCCCATGTCGGAGTCGAATTTTGATGTGGCATGGGATTTATTGATAGCTCGGTACGAGAACAAACGCCTCATTGTGGGCATGCATGTTGATGCACTTCTTCAGGCACCATCTGCCACCATTGACTGTCCCAAATCATTGCGACAGTTGCTGTCCGTAATCACAGAGAATGTTGCTGCCCTAAAGGCTCTTGAGGTCCCAGTTGCCCAGTGGAATCTAATTTTGTTGCCTATTGTGTGCAAGCGCCTTGACACTAGTTTGCGGACTAAATGGGAGCTAACACTTACTGATGAACTCCCAACACTTGATGAGTTTGTGGCATTTCTGGGTAAACACTGTGCAGCTGCTGAGTCAGTAGGTGCAACAAGGACCAAAGATTTTAGTGGTTCTGGGGCCAAACCTAAGTTCAAGACTTCGTCCAAGTGGCAATCTCAGGAGCAGACATCAAAATGTTTACTAGCATCACACTCTGTGTGTCCTGTGTGCCAGGGTCCTCATGCACTGTATAAATGTGTAGAATTTCTGGCTCGTTCTCCATCAAACCGGTTTACTGTGGTTAAGGAACATAAGCTGTGTCTTAACTGTTTATCTCACTCACATGTTGCTAAACACTGTCCCTCCAAGTCTTCGTATCATCAATGCCGAGCAAAACACCACACACTGTTGCATTTTGAGAAGGTTGTTGATTCTCAGAAGTCTGACCCACCCTCGAAACCCAATTCACCACACCAGAATGTCGAGCAAGATTCAAGTCTGACTTTGGTGACTCCTGTGGCATGCTCATTGTCGACTGTGTTATTATCCACGGCTCAGGTACAGGTTTTGAATTCAGCTGGAGCTCGTGTTAGTGCCCGTGTCTTGCTGGACTCGGCTAGTCAGGCTAGCTTTATTACGGAGAGCTGTCTGCAAAGATTGGGGCTTCTTCGCAAGAGGTCTGATTTGGTGGTGCATGGGCTTTCGAACACTACGGTCAATGTTGCCAAGTTCCGTTCTTCAATTGTTGTTGCACCTCGTGATGAGAACATGCATTTCGCTGTTGATGTCTTTGTTTTGCCCAAGATCACACACCACTTGCCCAGTGTACAACTCCCACCGGATGTGCGCAAGAAGGTTTCACACCTTAGTTTGGCCGACCCGACGTTTGACACCCCAGGTCCTATTGACCTTCTCATTGGGGCTGATATTTTCCCACAGCTGTTAATGGTAGGCAAACTGGATGGCTCTGCTACAGCTGTTGATTCTGTGCTAGGTTGGATCCTACTGGGACGTGTCGAGCAACTTTGTTCTTCACAGGTTGCATCATTGTGTGTTTCACTTCTGACTGTGTCATCATTGCCAGAGACTATGAGGCAGTTTTGGGAGATCGAAGAGTACCCACACATTGTCCACAAGTCTTCTGATGACATTCAGTGTGAAAAACACTTCATCGAGACACACTCCAGGGATAGGGAAAGTAGATATTCTGTGTTGCTGCCATTTGAAACTGCGCCACCTACATTTGGCTTGACCAGACCTCAAGCGGTCAGCCGTCTGCTGCGTGTTGAGAAACTGTTAAGGAAGGATCCCTAGCTACAACAGTCGTACTCAGATTTTATGAAAGATTATTTGGACAGTGGGCACATGGAGAGAATTGAGGAAGCACAAATTGCGACTACATCACGTGTCTACTATCTCCCTCACCACTGTGTGATTAAACCCGAGAGCACCACGACCAAACTCAGGGTGGTGTTTGATGTTCTGCCAAAGGGTCATTGGGGAAGTCAACGACTCACTATTGACAGGGCCTAAGCTCCAACGGGACATTGTGAGTTTGTTGTTGTCTTTCAGACTTCACGAAGTAGTTTTCACTGCGGACATACAACAGATGTATCGCCAAATCCAACTTGATCCACAACATTGGAATTTTCAAAGGATAGTGTGGCGTTTTGGTGAGAAGGACCCCATCCAGGACTTTTGTTTGAAAACTGTGACGTATGGAGTTGCCTCAGCACCATTCCTCGCTCTTCGCACTTTACAGCAGCTTGCCAACGATGAGCAGGAGAGTTTTCCAGTGGCATCAGCAGTCCTAAAGTCTG
>PNEQ01026481.1:0-16318 GCA_003012365.1 Medauroidea extradentata | reverse complement strand
TGCGCTGTTCGTTACATTTTATTTCCTAATTTGGGCTTTCTTTTTGTGGTATTCTGCCCTGTTTGGCGTTGGTGCGAGCTCTTTGGTAGGCATGTCTGGCAGCTCGTTTTTCTGCAATCAGTATGTCTACTTCTGGTATATGTCTGAAGTCAAGGAATAGGGACCATGGTCTAATGGTTGTCGCTTTTCGCAGTGGTTCTTTGATTGCATCTGTAAATATTTGTACTGTTGAGTCTATGTACTCTTTGTTTGAAATCGGAAGCAGGTCTGGAAGTATTTCAGACAGTTTTTCTTTCAATTTTGTCCAGTCATGTACTGGAGTGCCTTGTCTTGTTTTTATAGTTGCAGTGTTTTTTCTTTTGGTACAGTCAGTTCGCACAGTACAGGTAAGTGGTCAGATTCTAATTCATTAAGTGTTGTTAGTTCTATGTATATTGGTATGTTGTGGGATTGTTATGTCTTAAGATATCTGGTTCTAATTTGATATTGGTATGATAGTGAGTGGGTTCTAGGGGTGTAGTAATAGTGTGGTCATACTCGTCCATGTGCCTTTTTAGTTTTATTCCTGCATAATTTGTAAATCGGCTGTTCCAGTGTGTATGTTTTGAATTTACGTCTCCAGCTATGGAGTGTAGTGCCACTGCAGCATTAATTATGTCGTCTAGGTCTTGGAGTAACAGTGGTTCTCGGGGGATCTGTAGACTGCCATAAATGTAATGTCTCGTCCTCTTGTCCTTACTGATATGGCTGTTGCCTGGATGTTCCGTAGTTGTGGTAGCTGTACGTAGTGATGTTTTAGAGATTTCCTGATTATGATAGCTGTTACTCTATTCTTTTTGTAGATGTCGTAGTTTAGTACTGTTCTAGTTCGCACATTTGTGTTCTCAGTCCATGGCATTTAGTGTGGTCGGGCGGTCGTTTTGTTGTTCAGTCATAGTCAGCTGTCAGGTATGTCGCCTTGCCTCCAGTATTCCATGTTTACTCTGTCCTTTATCTATCTACTGCCTGATTTATTTCAGTATATAGAGTTAAAACTTCTGGATATCCGCAACACAACCAGTTGATTGATATGTAATGTTGGCTGACAGGATTTTCCTGTATCCGTCAGATCAATTTTCTCTAGCATTCAACTGTTGCTGCATCGTTATGTAACATGTTACATGAGGACCGAAAACCTTTGCATTTAAACACTAATGGGTCTGCGGTTGGCACATTGGCTAGAGCGTTTCGGGTTCGATTCCTGGCTGGGTCAGTCCTTTGATTTTCGTACGTGGGAATCGTCCCGAATGACGCTGCTGGTTGGTGTTTTTTCTCAGGAATCTCCAGTTTCCCCCGCCCCTTTGTTCAGGTGCTGCTCCATACTACTCACACCATGTCACCCCTCACAACTGCTCAGGACCTAGATGTTGTCTGCTGACCAAAATCTTTTCAATTGAACGCTAAACCTAAATATACTCTAGTTTTAGTACATTGAAGGTATACATATTTCTCAAATACAGTAAGTTCAATAATGACATAGTAAGCACAGTTCATGCTGGAAAGTAGTTGGGAAAGCTGTTGTTTCTGAATGGACAGTGGGTCAGCCTGAACTGTTGTGTGTTGTATTTGTTGACAGTTGTGGCTGCTGATGGGAGACATGGTGTTTTCCTTCTCTCTGTCCTTACTGCTGATGTTGGTGGTGGAGTATCCTGCCCGCTGCCTAGAGAGAATCCTCTTCCCTAGACACAGGCAGCACCAGGAGGAGCGCCAGGGAAGTCCTGCAGCAGCTTAATGGACTCTTGACAACATCTACACCACCTCGTCTTTATCCCCATCAGCATATGAAGAGGATGACAAGCTGAAACCCTTCCATCACCTTTCCTGTGATATGCTATCTCACCTCTATGGTCCAGTGCAATTACTATTATGCAATATTTCCTGTTAAGTACATAACCTAACCACAGACTTCATTTATCTGATGAAATTGCAGATATGTAATGTACAAAAAAGTGACAGCCACTACCCTGTAATTATTGTGCAACTATCTTGGGAAGCAAAAAAACTTAAAATACAGTCGTCTGGGATCGAGTCTACTGTAGCATGAACACAAAAAGGCACTCGTTCAATTTTTGTGGAAAACAATAAAAGTACATACCCCCATTGTTAAATTGGTGTGTAATGATTTTTGTCCAAGAGCTCTAATTTTATCTTCATTGAATATTTCCTACTTTCACAAATAAGAAAACTTTGCAGTCTTTTGACTATTGTTTAATTTGTTTATCTCTGATGTCTTCTTGAAGAAACGAAACGGATCATGCTGATAGATATTTTATTTCGTGTTGTACCTTGAATTCTGCAAAGAATGTTTTTTGTGTAGCTGGTTTCCTATGCTAGAATATCTCATAGTGTCTTTCACCAAAGGTGAGGTATGTGTAGACATACTAAACTAAGATGATCCATGCTATTGTATGCAGCAGTACAAAACAAGACACGAAGCTGGAGTTACGAGAACCTGCCATGAAATGTACTGCCAAGTTAAAGTTGCGTTACTCGAGTGAGGCATGCATGGTGTATCTTTTGTAACTACATTTTTGAAGAACTCACAACTCTAACATATTCACCAGTGCTTTTGTGCTAGTAAACTTATTCATTGATTCAGTTCCCAAAATAAAAGTGCTGTCTACAGTTATATTACGAACCAAATGAGTCAATAATGGCGCGAACTTTTGAACCCAATGCTCACATAATATTATTCAACCATGTTTCCAATATCTGCAATAGTTATGTTGACATAGCTCGCTCCAATACGCAGCTGCACGAAACACGTTTGTGATGCATGTTGCCTATCATGGATTTCTCTTGACAACTCACTCTCTAGATGCCGCGCGGAAATAATAGGATTACTTAATCCCCTTTATGGTTATTGCCCACTGCAGCAACATTTTGGAGTTGCTATTATGCACTTCTGTAAAGATTATTTATAAATGTCATATATTTCTCAGCTGAGCTCATTGTATTTCCACCACCGTTATGTTGTCGTAGGTTATTGTTGCAGTATTACTATGTTTGGAGACGCAGACAGACGACCTCATGAAACATAGCTAACTACAGCATTAAAGGACACAGTACACAACAATTACTAAAAATTCCCTTTTATTAAAAAACTCATGAAAGTAACGAAAGTTGCTCAAAATTGGGTGCTATTCCATATATGAACAATTATGCGGATTTTGATATAAATTCTCCCAACATGGCACAAAACATATCGCTATACTTCCACCAAATATTCTCTCTCAAATAGTCTCACTACACACAAGCCTTATAACATTTTCCACGGCTTGGTTCAATCTGCATGAGTAAGGACGCTTTTACATTCATACCTCTGGTTACCCTTACGAGTTCCCAGTCCGTACACCAATTCCACAAAATTAAAATTTGCCCAAAATACAACTGTTCCGAACTAGAAAAAGAGTCATGGAATTAATATAAATTTATATTTAAAAATTTAGTTAACAGTTTTCCACAATTTATAGCAAAACCAACTAAACTTTCATGAAATAATTACCATGAGTGATAGCTTACGTGTTTCCCATGCTGTCTTGAAGTTCACTGAAAAACTAGCCAAATAATAGCAAAATGTGTGCCTCTTCTTAAACAGCTATACTTGTAATAGGTTTCTCTTCAAATTAAACTCACTTTCAAGAGTTCATATCCTATGGATGGCGGCAGTAACAGGCGTCATCTTAATAGCCTATCACGTGTGTCCTACCAGGATGGGAGTGAAGTCAAGAAGAAGAGGGAGATGCCGGCGATAGCGTCGGTTCAATGTTGACACTGGCCCAATTTTACCTGTAAGCTATTCAGAACTCTTACACTCGCTTACAAATACACTTCATAAAAATAACAGAAGAATGCTGAGGAAACGTTGCAAATTTGTTGGATGTTCCCTGAGATGCAGGCTAATAATCTACACAACACTCATACGAAATTTGGTTGCAAAACAAAATTGTATTTTATACCAGAATTTGATAAGATGAAATAATTGAACAAGCTAAACGGGAATTAACCATGAAGCTGTTCATTAGCTTAAACTGTATAGTGAGCATGTGAGGCAGTGGAGAATATTTAAGTGTGAAATGAAAATGCAGGCGCGCGAGTCTTCCTCATGATGAGCTTCTTTCGAGACGCAAAACAAATACTGAAGGTTCAGTTTACTTATATTAACACTGATATAGCTTGGTGGTTGGCTGAACAAGCATCGAGGTTCCCGAAAGCATTCTGCAGGACCACGCCCACTCATTAGGCCCGTTGGACGAAGACTGCCTTTCTGCTCTTGGTTAACATTCGGCGCGAGGGAGGTTGAAAATGAAAACTTCCTAGCGTTTAACGCGTCTTTGGATATTTTAGACAGGAAACCTCTCCATAATATAGACGAAATTAAATTTGCCATGGCAGTACTAGCTCAGTATGATCAAGCAAAAAGACGACTCTCTCTGTGCAGGGTATCTGTGAGTCAGAATAAAAGTAGGCTAATATATATTCAAGTTATGTGTTTGAGAGACTGTAGTTTGAGTTTATGTGAAAATATAAAAAAAGTAATATGAATGTCACTTAACGGATGTAGATTCGGAACTACTGTTTATTCGCTTTTAAGTGAGAGCGCGCGAATTACATGCACGTGATCGAAGGTAAGGTTTGTCAACTGAAAAACGCAATTTTCACGTGATGGCAGCTTGTAACCAGGGGTGTCCGGAATGCTCGCCACGTGTAGTGGCAGACAGATATTGAGCGTGGAATACCATTCACTAATTGGTGGTATTTACGCGAGTATATACACATGGAGTCGTGGGAACCTATGAGTGAATGAGATAGTTATGTAGAACCCCGAGAAATCTCTTTGAACAGCGTCCAGCACGATACACAATGCAGAAATCCAGGCATAAAACCCTATTACTCAGGTAGACGACAATGTCGTACCAATGTACTACGGAAGAAACGTAAAATATTCGCCACTAATATTGACACACGTATTGTAATTATTCATAAAAGTTAACAATAACATGTGAAACGACAAACAAAACAGAATAAAGTAACGCAATGATTATTTAGCAATGAAGGTATACGGGGAATTAAAATGAAATCTTCATATTGCAAATCGCAGTAGAAAAATATAATATTAAGCAGTAGACGTTCGTTAACATTATCAAAGCCCTCGATATTATCAAACCATCCGTACTGTGAAACTGACAGTGTTATGGAACCCATAAAATAATGTTTTAAATACATTCATTCCACATTAATGATATATACATCATGCTGTTAACAAAACTGTCACATACTATATATACACACTTACAATTTTATAGGCATTATGCGAAGTTTCAATGTAATTGATTGATGTTGCACGTGTTGAAGATATAATTACTGTACCGAACTTGCAGTGTACGTATCACGATCTACGATCGATAAGTGCATAAACAGTACATAACAGCCCTAGTTGAGCGTGCATGAGTTTACTTACGTTAGACACTACCAGAAAACAATACGAACACTTGCTTGACCAGTCACCAGTGCAGCAGAGCGCGCTGTCTAGTACACTGTAAAAAAAAATTGTGTAAATTTACACAAAATGTTTGTGGCAGCACGAATCTCCTCACAAGTTGGTGTGTTTTTACACCGACATGTGTAAAGTAAAGTTACACAGACATAGGAAGTAAAAATGCAACGACATTATGTAAAACCACACAGATGTAGTCAGTGTATTTTGTGTAAAATTACACCAACATATGTTGTTATTTTGAATTACACGACGAAAAATGTAAAATTACACAAACATTGCATGTGTAAAAGTACACTTTTTTTTTACAGTGTAGCTTGTACACCCCTTACCGCACATACTATTATCACGCACTCTTGTTTACAAACTACAACTCTCACTTCTCGGCGAATGAACTATAGTAGTATTTCTTCCTGACGTCCAATCTTCCTGTAAGAAAGTATTTTTTAAATCCATTCCTTTTTAATTTTGCAAAATACATACAAAGAAGTTAAACAAATTATTACTCCATAATTAATTAATTAAATAAATATATATATATGTGTGTATACATACATACACACACACACACACACACACACACATATATATATATATATATATATAACATTATTTTTCCTTCGCCCGTCAATAATAACTCTCGACAAAGACAAAGTTGCTACAAACATATAAAACAAAGTTTAGAAAGAAACTGAAAAATAAACAATATATTATTGTCTTACATAGTAAAATATTGGCCACACTATTTACGAAAAAAATTCCCAGTGGAAAAATAAATATACATTATCTTATTAAAATTATGTAGTTTACTGGAAAACAATATTAAAATAATACTCATTGGTTAATCTGGCAGTCATCATGTAACACATTAAACTGTAAAATTATTTTTTGTCACAAGCGTGATGGTGAGATGAAATGAAATACATAATTTACACAGTGTTCGTAGTAGTATGATTAAACCGATTTCGATACAGGAGCCGGTGTGTGGAGCCTCGCCCGAGTCTGGAGCCCTCCGCCATGTTGTGACGTCACGGCCATGGCCGCCATGTTGGATATCCCTGACCTTTAACCTGACCTTGACTTTGAGTGTCAATTAATTAAAATTTTCCAAAATTTCGAAAATTTCCAAAAAATAATTTTAAAAATTGCAAAAAATTTAAAAAATAAAAAAATAAAAAATCCAACATATTAAAAAACTCCAAAAAAAATTAAATATCAATAATATTTTTAAAATTTAAAAATAAAAAAAATAAAAAATTCCAAAAAATCAAAAAATTCCTAACATTTCGAAAAATATCCCGAAAAAAATATTACCTCCATCTTGTTTCTGGACGCCAACTTGTCTCTAGACGCCATCCTGTTTCCGAACACCATCTTAGGGTTTCTTTCGAGTCTTCCGAAAATGTTTCAATTTCACATTCCATCCAAACCCCGCACATATTTGATAAATAACATTTTAATACAATTATTTTTATATTAAAACCTTTTTAATAGCAACTATTTAATAAAAACTTTCGTATAAAAATTATTTAGTTAAAACAATTACCTACTCGTCTCACCCGGACGAGCTCCATCGACACACTGACTCCTCCCACCATTTTTTACACGTATACACTGAGCAGATGTTTCACCCGGCTTCCTCTGGTTCGGCGGGGGACGAAGATGAAACCTGCGGGATGCTGTGGGGGACGTGTTCCAGCTGGGTCGCAGACCTCACAGCGTGGAAGTGCACGAAAACCATGTAGGCACTAAGTGGATGCAGTCCATACGTAAATTGAAGTTTTATAGGATTTGTGTAACAAGTTTGTTTATTGATTTCTAGAGCATACAGTACGCGGAGCACGTCTATAACATGAAAATATATGTACAATAGGCCACATTAGTTATGGTGGGCATACGACGTTACCACAGTTGAGAATAGAGAAGACACAGCATAAGAAACAAGACACAGGTTGTATTATTTACAACAGAACGATGTAACGAAAACAAAGCCACACTAGTTAAGGGCGCCATATGACGCGACTTAAGGAAGCAGGGTTCAGTTAGGAGCTGTATATATCAGGCGCCAGTTTCGTTAATGTAGTGAGCTCGGCGAAACTCCAGCAGGGACTCTTGAGTGTTATACCGTAGAACGTGTGATTGACGGCCATGTGGCTGTCCCCTGCAGCGTCGCTGAAGCGTAGTCAGGGGCGTCATTTGGGGCCAGAAGGGGGGGGGGGTAAATGCCCCCTGGGTTTAGAATTTTATGTGTATAAATATATTTTTGGTATTTTCAAATTTAAATAATGCTAACTTAAGCACATAAAACTGAAGTCTTATTATTAAAGTATCTAATTATACATGCTTAATCAATAAAAAAGATGCAACAAGGTCACTGTCGCCGGAAAACAAAATCTTGCCCCCCCCCCCTAGAAAAACCTGAAATGACGCCCCTGAGTGTAGTAAGTGATTGGCGATGTGTTGCGCTTCTGATATGGCCAGGACGACGCCAGAACATACTGTCAGCGGCTGTAGCAGGTAAAAATGCAAGGGTATACTCGTACAGAACTTAAGTCACGACACGAGCGTACAAAAGATGGCGTCACGGAGCGAACCTCCCGCACATGTGCTCCCTGGAATGTCTGGTGATGCAGGACTGCCGACAAAGTGACGGGACGCGCTCTAGCAGCGCGGCATTGCCCGCCAAAATTTCACACAGAAACAGATACAAACTTACATTATGTGCACACAGTACACTCGCTCGTGTTGAGAGAGGTTTTTAGCATGTGTAAATCGATGTTTTTCTTCCGTAAGTTTTGTCGAGTCGAAGCACTACGTCGTGCTGTACTTCTTAGTAGTATCACGTGTGAACTGTCAGCTTGTCGTCTCTAAATAAGCTTTTCTACGCGCCCACGTCGTCTTCAGAGAATATGGCTGGCAGACAGGTTGAGATCCTGCAGCAACTTGAGAGCGTAGTGGAAGAGCAGGTCACAGCTGTCTTGCAGTCGGAAATTGTGGTGAAGAACATTGTTGCGTCGCTCATGTCTGCTGTTGTGAAAGCTGTCGTGGAGGAGCTGAAAGTGACGTTGGACTTCGATCTAGAAGAGACGAAGAAACTTAAAGTAGATATTAATAGAACGAATGAAGAGTTGAAAAGAACGAAGCGTGAACTCGTATTGGCTGCTGATGAGCTCGAACAGAATCAAAATCGTTCAAATATTCGTATTTTCGGTGTTCCAGAGAGCGACAAAGAAAACACGGATGACTAGGTACTGTCAGTTTTCAGAGAGAAGCTAGGCCTGTCGCACGTCTCGATATCCGATGTACACCGGAGTCACCGCGTCGGAAAAAACAAAGGTGCTAAGCCGCGACCTATCATCGTCAAGTTCGTGTCCTACCGCGTGCGAAATTTAGATTTTATGTGCAAACGCAAATTAGCAGGAACTGGAGTGACGATTCGCGAAGACTTGACAGCCGAAAGACTGAAGGTGCTACGAACCGCCATCGCTAAACACGGTCTACGTAACGTGTGGACAATGGATGGCCGCATTGTTGTAAGGACGGAGAACAATACATTCACCGCTGCTCGTGTAGAAGACCTCTCTTAGGCACAGTGTTAGCGGAAACTTTAGATTTATTGTATTTTTCAATTTAAAGTTTTTATTTTTTCTTACCTTCAATTTTTCTAAATTTATGTAGTCAATGTCTACCTTTTATCTTAGTTATCTAATAATTTAATTATGTGTATCTCTAATGTGTGCGTGTGCAAGTTCTTCGACTGAGTGTAACCCTGTAATATCACAACGTATCTCCAATGATGTATTCCTGTTCTTCGTGTTTCCATGTGGATATGTAAGCTTCATTTTTTCTGCCACAGAGGTGAGTAACATATGTTGTTTTTGTTCTAACTATTTGTGTCAGGATGACTAGTGCTACCAACGTTTTCCAAGCTCTGTGCAGTGGTGACAACCTAAATGAACTGTTTCGAGACTCTCCATCCACCCCCAAAACCGGTTTGCCGTCATCCCCTATCTCTGCAAGCATCTTTCAGGCCTATACACAATTGAATACTTTAGCATTTGACTTTATGTTTCCATTACTTTATGTATTTCATCGATACACAATACAAATGTGAAGTTAAAGTAACGACATTTGAAAAACGATTGGAAATCTGTTATTTGAAACGGAAATACTGTAATATTAATTATTAAATATTTACCGTAAAAGCATATCACGTAGACATTAAAATAATAAACCCAATCATTAATATTTTTGAAATATATTATATTATTTTTCAGAACAAAAGCAATGCAATCTATTGAAGCAACTAAAAGTTCATTTACGAATATTCCTCCATCACTACTTAAAAAAGGTTTTCGAGTACATATAAGAAAACCCTGTTATTTTTTCACGAAATCTCAATACTGGAGAACAAAACAGTATGGCTCAAAAATAAACATTTTCCGTTTTATCATACATATAAGCTGTTTCTTTGCAAACGGCCATCTTGACTTTGACTTTAGGTTTCAATTTATCGGAATCGTAAAGTCAAGGCTGTTGACTTTAGCTTTGGCGACAGCATTGTGTATGACTCCATAAGAACACATGTATTGAAAGCTATCGTAAAGTCAATAGTTAAAGTCAAATGCTAAAGTTTTCAATTGTGTATAGGGTTTTACTTGGAAATTAGATAATTTTCGCGCTATCTTCTCACAGCTAAATTTCCACGCCATGTTTGTGTCTGAAACCTGGCTCGTCCCATCGCTATCAAGCTCCCTTGTTGGTATGCCAGGATACATGTTATACAGAAACGACCACACGTTGAAAAAAGGAGGTGTTGCTGTTTACATAAGGGATGACACAACAGCTACCCCTTCAGCCAGCTCTGATAGTGCTTACTCTGGGCGGCTGGAATATATGTTTTTAAAGGTCAAAACGAAAGATCGAGTTCTTGTTGTTGGTGTAGTATATAAACCACCTAATATCGGCTTTTTGAGTGATATCGAAGATATTTTATCCCAAATAGTTCCAGAATATAAGGACGTAATTATTATGGGTGACTTCATTGTAAATTTGCTCAAATCTAACAGCGATTTAAAGTATTTAATAGATATTATATCAACTTATAACTTAGACATCCCACCATTAGAAGCCACGCATCATTCAAACACAGCTGACACATTGCTAGATCTAATGATCACTTCTCGACGTAAAATACTAAATCACGGACAGGTTGTCGCGCCAGGTTTGTCCCACCACGACATTGTGTTCTTAACCTATTCTTTACGTACTCCTAAATTTCAACCTAAAATCATAACATATCGTAATTTAAGGCGACTCAGTAACGAAGAAATAATTGAAATAGATGCAAACCTCCCTTGGCAGAATGTGCAGGCAGCAGGAAGCGTAAACGTGAAGGTGGTTGCTATGAACGTAATACTACAATCTTGTTATGATACAATCTCATACTTACCAAGCGAGTAACGCGTCCTGCAGCCCCTTAATTGGATGACTAATCATGTTCTCGCAATGATGGCTCAGAGGAATGAAGCGTATAAGCAGTTTGCGTGTGTAACACAATCTGGTGTGACGGAAGCTAATCAGTATTTAAATTTATACAAGAGCCTGCGAAATAAATGTACACAGGGAGTTAGGAACGCCAAGCTCAACTACTTCAACTCGTCACAACAGTCACATATCCCTGTTTCAAAATTGTGACGTAACCTCCGTAAACGAGAAGCATCTCTTGTTAAGGGGTCCGCCTCGTTGCCATAAAATCACACTGCAGCACGTTTGAAGAAAACGTTTTACTCCGAAACAAATACACGTGTGTTCACGACGTTTGTCTACGAAAAGAACACACACTTCAGACGACTGCCCTTAAGTACTTTCAAGACAACACACGTATTAGAAATCCCCTTTTAGGGCACGTCAAAATGGGTTAAAACGGGGTTTTCAGGCTGCTATAGCGGAAAATATACTAGCCGAATACATGTGAAACCACTTAAGGGTAGTGAATTGGACTTTAGTAAAGTGATTTCGTAAATAAAACAATAGGGTCACCACTTAAAGTCCCATAGAAATTTGTTTTTTTTCGCGAAGACTGCACGCCTCAAGCGTAGAGGCGACGCACCGTTGTATGGCCCATACGACGTCGCCCTTAGCACCATACCTCACTGACACAAACACGTGTGCCACGAGGCGGGCCCCTTAAATACAAAAACAACAATTTTTCCTCAAATCTGTCCGCTGACGAAATGAATGAATATTTTACTAATCCTTCTACAAATATTGATATTCAAGTAAAGAAAACTGAATAATAAATATTTTTGAAAGAAAAATTGATATTACTGAACCCCAACTTTTTTTTCGACACGTTACTGTAGGTGAAGTAAGCAAATCGTTTAAGCGAATGAAAACTAAAGCTCAAGGCATAGATGGCTTGTCTGTCAAGTTAATAGCTCCCATCTTACCTGTACTCATGCTAGTACTTACACACGTGATTAACGCTTCATTAAAAGACAAAACCTTTCCAACATGTTGGAAGAAAGCACAGATGATTCCAATCGCGTAAGTTAAGCACACAGCTGCAAAAAAAAAAAAAAAAACTACCGCCCGATTAGTATATTGCCAGTGCTGTCATAGGCGATAGAACATTTAGTTCATCGACATATTTCTGTGTACATACATAAATCAAACATGCTCGTTGATTACAAGTCTGGCTTCCGTCCGATGCACAGCACTAGTACAGCTTTGATTGACATAACTGATAATATTCGTTTAGCCATGGAGAACAGACAGCTAACGCTTTTATGCCTTATTGACTTTACCAAAGCATTGATGTTGTAGGTCATGAACTCATGCTAGCGAAATTGAGATATGTCTATAACTTCTCCGTCAGTGTGTGTGAATGGCTCAAATCATATGTTAATGGCCGAAGTCAGTGCGTTGTACATGGCCAGCTGTCCAGATGGAGTTCCTCAAGGCTCTGTACTTGGCCCCTCCTGTTCTCTTTGTTCATAAACGATGTAAGTAAATGTTTGTCCTTCATTAAACATCACCTTTATGCAGGTGATCTTCAGATTTATGTACATTTGAACAAAAACGGCGTTAAAACAGCATTAGAAAATACGAACCATGAACTTGCGGAAATACATTGCTGGTCTATTCGAAACTGTCAAAACACAGTGCATCCTAATAGGCTCCCAAACCCATATATCAGCCGTTAAAAATATGTTATTCCTGATACAGTTTTCAATTATATCAAAATTCCTCATGTTACTTCCGTAAAAAATGTTGCATTGGGGAGGGGGCAACGGTGCTAAACGGCGTTGAGGGGCAGACAGTTATACAAAAAAAATAATGAGCACAGTGACATTGCAGGAACAGTAAGTATAGTTTATTAATGTAATATTGTAATGAATTCGACCTGTACATCATAAGGCATGAGATAGTTGAAATCCTCACGTGTAACACAGTGAATTAATACTTACAGAATACAACACAAAAGTTAAGAAAAGCAAACAAAGTATCTGCATAATTTATTAAATAAAGAATGACAATTTGCTAGTATGAAGTACATGACAAAACCAAGTTAAAATACAGATATTTAGGGCTAGGATATTGTTTACCTGCTTATGATAGCTCAGTACTGAATATATTCGTGCTGGAACTATTGTATCGTAGTCTTGTAGCAGGTGGGCAGGTTGACAGGCGAGGCTAAGATAAGGAATACTCTGTACTGCAAGATGTGCTGGTGTAGGTAGGGGTATGGTTCATGCCGGCGCTTGTTGGAAGAACTTCAGTGGCAAAACCGAGCATTGCCGACGCTCAACTAGCGGTGAAAAGTGTCCCTCACCGAACTCATTACATTGAGCTTCGTATATCGTAGATTACCGTTAACGAGGCTTAAGGGGCCTCTCTAGATAGACTGCGCTATTGTGTGTGTGTGTGTGTGTGACAGGAGTGGTTAGGTTGCCGTTAACCGACGTATGTAATATATTATCTCCTCTCCGCGCAAGCCACTCAGCTGACGTGCAGTGCTTCACTATTATCCTTTATCCTACGTAAATTTAAGCTGACCAAATTATTTTATTTGTGTAGATCATAGTTTAAAGTCTAACGCTTCTTTCTATTGTTATGTTTTTCAAATCCGGTTGTTATTTTTCCATATGCGGCAGTCTAGAAAAGTCGTTTTTGGTGATTTTGAGTGGTACAAAAATGATGTTTCTAATAACCATGCCGAATTTTTAAAACTATTGCCACGTAATTTGAAGTGTGTGTCTTTTAGTAGATACACAAACACAATGAGCGTTAAAGAGTTGAAGTATGTTTGTAAATAGGTTTTTTACGAATCTATCCTCTTGCGCCCATTGTACCGAAGTAAGAAAAGAAAACACACTTCGGACAGTGTCGAAACGCCGTTGCTAAAGACACCTTACTCATGTCACTCAGTTTCTAGCCCTCAACATAGCTAAAAACGGTCTTGGCCGACAGCTGTTATTCAAAATGTTCTAGCCAGATGTATGCGAAACTCATCTAGAATCGAGCGTTCAACTTTGCCACAGACTTTCCACCAGTAAACTTATATGGTCACCGCTTAAAGTGCCATAATCCTGCACGCTAGTTCAGCTCTTGGTCCGCTGTGTCGATGCGGCATTTGACAAGAGCTCCAATATCACCCCTATAGCTCCGTCACTTCTGAGCCTCTTAACTCGCAAGCAGGCGCATTAAGGTGTGTGTTAGACATTTTTATTGTATTTTCAGTTTTTGGGCTTAACATTAATTCAAACTGTTTTATCAAAATTTTATGTTAGACAAAGCATAGATAATACTATTGGTAAACTGCTTGACATAAATTATAACAGAGTCTTTCATTAATTTGCCATTCAGATTCATTACAAGAGAATTATAGGTTAACTTTCAAGAATCCTGTTGCAATGATTCTGCATGGCAAAGTAGTGAAAGATTTCATTGTTATTGTCTATCTCAAGTAATTTACCAAGAATATATTCTATGCTTTATCGAAGAGAAAATTTTGATAATACGATATGAATAAATGCTTTTGCTCAGAAACTGGAAAAAAAAAAAAAAAAAAAAAAAAAAAAAAAACAATGAAATTGCCTAACTCTACCCCTTAAGGTTGTTCACGTGGCAAAAGTTCATGATTTTATATTTGAATGACATAGTGTTCGTTTTATAGCCGTTACTTATGATTACATTTTCCACTTATAAAATTTGTTTAGCTCTCATAGTTTACCCATAGCGGCATGTCAATGTCAGAATATACAAGTTACTGGAACATAGGTATAGTAAAAATCAAGTGACTGACTGGAATGAAATAAATTGTACTGAAATTTTGTATTTTGGTCCACATGCTAAAATATTTGAAAACACATAACAAAGTATTTTAGTTTTTTTTTAATTTGCTGTAAAAGACGTAAATTGAAATAATTTTCAGATATATTATTTTTAAGTACAAAGGAATGTCATTAACTATTTTAGTATACAGCCCACAATATCCAATTTCAGTACAAATTATTTTATTAAAATAAGTGAGTTGGTATTTGTTATTCCTATATGTTGCCGTAACTTGTGAATTCTGACCTTGACATGCCGCTATGGAAAAACTAGGTGAGGTAAAAAAATGTTATAAGTGGAAAATGTAGTCGCAAGTAACCTCTATAAAACAAAGACAATGTCATGTAATTATAACATTGTGAATGAACTTCATTAAGGGCTTGTTCCCGAGTTTTTTTTCACGCTGGTGCCAATAACTCGAATATTTTTTTAACCAAAAGTTTTGAAAAAATTTGAGTCAATGTGCAATCACATGATGCACAATACTGTGGACACGTTTTTTTTAAATAACGTACCATTCGCCAGCAAAAAAATAATTTCCTTCATTTTTGCTTATTTTCACGACGAAAAACGTGGTACTTTGGGTAATGAAATCTAAAAAACCGTTCAGTATAATTCTACAAAAAAATTCAGCTACAAATTATAACATATAAGTGCTAAAACTGTGCAGCGAAATTTTGATATGAGTATTAGGTAGCAGTAAAAAAAAATATT
Source organism: Medauroidea extradentata (assembly GCA_003012365.1). Taxonomy (NCBI): domain Eukaryota; kingdom Metazoa; phylum Arthropoda; class Insecta; order Phasmatodea; family Phasmatidae; genus Medauroidea; species Medauroidea extradentata. Next base: position 729 of record PNEQ01026481.1, on the reverse strand, counting down.
TTCGAAATCACTGCAAAACTCGGTAACAAGGCCTTAATGCCTGGTCGACATCCAGCTGGACTGATTACAGAAAACCACTGAAAATTGATATAAAGACGAGAAAAGCAGGATTAGATCCCGCGCTCTCCCTAACAATGGATAATTTAGTTAGCACTGTATATTTAAAATGTTTGCTTAACTCCCACAGGCACGCATGCTGCTGCAACCTAGCTTAGTCTACAACGGAGTGAAGAGTCAACGCTGTTGAGGCTGATATTAAGGGTCCTCCCTACATAGGCTGTGTTTGTGTGTTTATGTGCGCAACAGAAATTCGACGGGGTGGTAAGGGTGCCGCTGACCAGCGTAGGCCATGTAATGTATTATCGTCTCTCCGGTAAGACACCAACATGTCGTGCTGTGCTTTACTGTCATCTTTTTTACTATAGGACTTTAAGCGGTGACCAAGTTATTTTATTTGTTGGCAGCATTGTCCATTGTCTAAAGCTCGTTTTTTTCGAATCCGTTTGTTATTTTCCCAGATACGGCGGTCTGAAAAAAAAACCATGTATGGTCATTTGATAGGCAAGGAAATATTATTAATAAACTTGTCGTGTGTTTATAACTACAGCGATGTAGTTTGAAGTGAGCATTCTTTACACACACACACACACACACACACACACACACACACACACACACACACACACACACATATATATATATATATATATATATATATATATATATATA
>PNEQ01026465.1:27666-50836 GCA_003012365.1 Medauroidea extradentata | reverse complement strand
ATATATATATATATATATATATATATATATATATATATATATATATATATATATTTATATATATATATATATATATATATATATATATATATATATATATTTCCTATCTGCCAAGTTACGACATATTTATAAAATCATAGACATACTAGAATACCTTTTCCTAACTTGGTGTATATTTACACGTCTCGTCCACAGTGACGTCCCTAAATACTCCTTCCTGAGACGGCCACGTCTCACCGTGATAGTGTTGAGATGTGGTCCCGGCTAGTGCAGGGGTGGATCTAAGACATTTTGAGGGGGGGAAAGATGGGGGTGATGACCGTCTAATTGTGTTAACATATATAGGATATTCCGATTAAAAATGTGAGAAAAGGCTGTAGCGCTATTGTAGTCCGTGTTTCACTGCCAATAAAATATAAAAACAAACATGCGATGTTGGCCCGATATGCTTTATGTTTACAGAATAAACTCGGGTTTTATTGGATCTTTACCATATAATTGAAATTTGGTTTTTGTTTTGCTTTGGGGGTCATGACCCCTGTGGACCCTCTTACCTCTGAATCCGCCCCAGTGTTATTTGGTCATTGGCAGATGATTGAAATTGTATTTTTTGTTTTGGTTTGGAGGGTCATGACCTCTGTGACCTCCCTCTCGCTGTGGATCCGGCCCTTGGGGGAGGTAGATGAAGGTAACGGTGTGTTAGGGGTGTGGACGCCCGCCGGGCACAACGCCTGAGCGTCTCGACGGTGGTCGCAGTTAGACGCCCGGGGCTCCCCGGAGACGCCCGGCTGCGATCCCGTATCGATTGCTAGTCCCGGCCAAGGACGCGGCGAGCCGGCGTCACAGACCCAGTTTTCGGTCGCTTCTTTTGTGTGCACACCCTTCCCCCCTCCTAAATCCTCCTTCCTTCCGTATCCATCACTTCCTATCCAGCCCTGCTTTACCTTACACTTCTTCCCGAGGGATGCTGTGGCTTCGCCATCGCACCGCTTGCCAACAAGATCCGTCTCGAACCGCACCTCCCACCAATCAGGAGCGTCGTTAGAAGCGGGGTTCAGGAGGGCCTGGGTTTACTTTCGAAATGGACTAAATTAAGGAGAAAATGTCCTTTTAAATTTATATAATTTCCACCTGCAGGAAAATTTTAATGTTCGCAAGTAATAAAAATACAGAATTTTCTGAAGCACAGAGGGAGGAGTTATGCAGAAGTGAGTCAACCTATTGGAACTAATGTATCCTCGGTCAAAGTTTCCTTTGTGCATCTAAACATCGTATGATCCGCCTATTTTACTTCAAACACAAGCTCGTATTTAGTAGCTCTTATTATGATTTAATACTTATTTTCCTGGGATATAGTATACTTTCCCCGTGTTTTAGTAAACAAGAGTACTGCTGCCTCACAAGCCCTGGCGAAAGCATAGATGCCGAACCTACATAAATACCTCTTGTTTTTTTTTCTCTGTGAGACCCGCATTCCTGTTCGATCTTCCAAGCTGTTTTTCAATACCCTGAACAGTATGAACAAGTCAGTTTTATCATATAAAATAGTTACGTAAACACTCATTCACTGTGTTTTTTTAAATATATCCTGTAGCAATAGTTTCCTCTTCTCAAAACAGAAAATCTTTTCTATCCGTAAGTGATATCGCAAAAGATACTGTAAAGCACCGAATATAATTATACATGTGAAACGTTATATCTTGCGCTTGATTTTAAGGTAGATAACATCCTAATAGGCAAAGTAAGCAATTTTGAAGCCTTCGTAATTTTTCACTTTCTAGCCAGTTTCCTAACTTCTGCTAATTACATTCGTAAACAAGGGATAGCTCATAATAAACACAGTGTAGAGATTTCACTTCTTGTTCCACAATATACTACACTAAAGAAAAACAATAATTAAGGCGTCGTTTCGGATACGCTTACATAAACGTCAAACTGTTTAAGAACTGTCATGAGCAAATATTAGAAAAGATTATCTATTTCGTGTAAGTCGAATTTTATAAAATATTCATAACTGCTATCTTGTTTTACCATTTTTCAACTAATTCTGGTTTGAAGTACCAATCATATAATAAATATTAAGCCATTGCACTGAAATTGAAAAGAAATTTTAGTTTTTTCTACCAAATTGTTCTGTTTGCTTACAGTATAATTTTTGGTAAACACAAAACATGTTTGTTGATAGAGAGCACAAACAATTATTTCGACAGGGTGAATACCAACAAAATATTTTATAGCTGCCACTTTTTTGTGTGCAAGTTCATCTCTTGTCTGCAATCCTCATGTCGGGCCGCTCGATAATGACGCGAGGGAATTTTTTTATCCGCTTTCTCCGGCAGAGACGAGACGATAAGCCTGGGTTCCACAAGGATCAGCCACGCCTTTGCCTAGACGACCGTAGCACAGAGTACAGAGATTCTGTCGAAGCGTGCCTACTGGGACAATGCTATCTAAACGCTTGGGATTTTCATAGCTGGTTTCACTTTCTCGTCGTAAACTAGGCCTCAGCTAGGCAGTGCTTAGATTTAAGGGCTATGGAACGGACAACTGGAATGCTCAATCGTTAATAAAATCTGAACTACTCGTCAAAGTTCAATGATTTTTTTTTTGCCGAGTAGATATTTTATCAGCGGACGTGTACTTATATAGCACTACTATGCAAGTTACAATTGAAAACTTTTTTTTTTTAGAAAAAAAAAAGGGCTTGAAGCCACATAACCTACAAAAATGGAAAAAAATGTAATTTTTAATGTGATAATACCTAGGCCTGTATAATAACCGAATTTCAAAAATACTGGCGATTTGCCTTGAAAATAATTTTAACAACCGTAAACCTCTCGCGCAGAAATTTTCGGATGGTAAAATTATTTTAAAATCAATACGCGAATATTTTTGAAAGTTTGTTATTATAGAGGTCTAGATATTATCATTATAAAAATTAAATGATTTTCAAATTTTGTAGAGTTCGTTGTTTCAATCCCTTATTTTTCTAAAAAAAAAAAAAAAAATTTAATTTTTTACTCGAAAGCTGTATCATATCACCACATAGTGCTGTATAAATAAACGACCGCTGATAAAATATCTACTCGACATAAAATCTAATCGAATTTAGAGGAGTAGTTCAGATTTTATTGATGAGTGTGTTCCAATTGTCCGCTCGACATCGTAGCTTACCAAAGCCATTAAGCATCGCTTAAAACAGTCTCTGGTGTTTTGGGTGTTTCGCCACTGCAAACACGACTTTGTTAGGTTTACCGAATAGGCGTCTCTTAAATATTGAAGTAGGATATCTTTACAGTTTAGTAAATCAAATGTGTACAGCGTCAGGTGTTTTAGCCAGGCTATCAGATTACTCTAATAAATTAACACATGACTTAAAAATATTTCTCATTTATCAATATTGTTAATTGATACTTACTATATCGTAAAGTTACATTTATTTGTACACAAACTCAGTGGAATTAGATTGATTTGTTTAAAAACAATGAAAGATTTTTTACGAATGCCAGTAATTTGCACCACACTCTTAATTTTATTACCCATGCCTAACTCGTAATTTCTGTAAACATTAATGTACTGCAGACCTCGCTGCTATTATGTTAACATTTAAATGTTATATACGTATTTCAAACTTCGTTAGTTCTTTTTACAAGGAAGTGCCAAATACAAATTACTTTCATGTTTCTTTAAAAAAAAATTCATAGCAGTCTCAATTTTCCATTCTTTATATGTTGTAACTAGTCGGTTAGCGTATTCATAAACCTAAAGTGCCAAAATATTTCAAAGACCACATAATGTGTCCCTCTATAGTTATCTTTATTTCACGCCTTAAAAAAAGATTTAATAGATCTATAACTTCCCCCTTCTTTGTTGTCCTGCATAAACGCGTTTGTGCTATTGTAGCAAAAGAACTGGCAAGAGCAACTAACTGTGACATTTCCTGTTGTAACCGGAACTCGCGCCATTGTTAGCAGCGTCCTTTTGTTAGGTGATTTGAAAGTAAACGTTCACGATATTTTTTTACAAAAAAAATTAAATAAAACATTCCTAGCCGTTTTGTTTTAATGTAAATTTCTCTGTAACTGTTATTTCAGCTTTTTTTTAATTTGTGTAGCAAATGACTTAGTCGACCGTTTTAAAGCATAAAATGAGTGGGGTACGTTCTTTGAAAAGCCATCTTTCTAATCAACTTTCAGCAACACCACAAGCCAAATCCATGAAAGCAATTTATTAATGTTATGTTCAAACAGTCGAGCAGTAGCTGTAAAACTAAATCGTGACGCATAATACATTTTGTGACTAGAAGTAGGATGATATTCAGATAACAGTAATTGCATTCGGTACAGAAATTTTGTTCTGATTAGATGCATTTATAAGTAGTCCATAACTAATTTTTATTCTCTTTAGAAAGGTTTTTCGCAAGGGCAGGGTTTTGGGGTTTAATCCCTCCCATGGAGTTGAAACATCTAATTTATTATTAAATACAGCTGTAATTTAAAGAAAATAAAATTACATTCGCAGTTACTGAATACTTTCATGTTCAGTATATGTACTGCGGTTTATCAATACGTTATTATATAGTGAGAAACGCGATGGCTTAAAATTTTGTTGCCACCAGAAAACCCCTCACTATTTAAAATCCTATGCGTGGGCTTGCCGTTCATCTGCAGGTCAGTCGGTCGTAACGTAGCCTAGGGCGTAGGTCTGAATTTATACCGTTTAGGTCAGGATTACTTTTTTAAACCTAAACTGGTGCAGATATCGAAAAATCGTCCTGTCGTTTATTACGAATTGGGTTTACTGCGCTGTCAAATCGTTTCGAATAATAAGACAGCTGATTTGTCAATAAATGAAATTAAGCTAAAACCAAGAGATATTTTGTCCAAAAAAAAACATTACTACTTAGTAATATTTGTTTTTAAAAAAACCGCCAGGACGATTTCATGAAAACAGATTCCATTCTTGTTTTCAAAAATTGTTATCTCGAAAGCGAGAATCTTTGATTCAGAGCACTTACTTTGTGAGCTGAGAAATGTAGTTAACTGAATCGACACTTGCACAACGCTCTACAGTGCTGCTACGTACGTTATCTATATCCATCAAATTTCTTTAGTGTCTGGTTTATATGTAAACAATACAAGTTCTTTTCCTCGAGACAGTGTGAACTGGGCGATTTCTCACGTATGTAGAACACAGTTCACTTTCTAGTCGTTCCGTATGTTCCCCAGAGAATTTCCTGAGATAAGAAACAAGACGTGTTTTACTCGCGGAAAAATCGAGCCCATATTGTGTAGCTGTGGTAAAACAAAAGACTTGCATTAGGGGACGGTTTTCCGAGAACAGCTAGGACCCGATTAAATATTACCATCATCTGTTCGCACCGGTGCAAGTAAATCTAATCTTCACTTGCACCTATGTTTTGGGATATGACTTAGACGCATAGTTTTCGCTATCGCAATATGATAGTGGATAGTAGTGATATACTTACCTAAGGTAGGCCACGTGCGATTCCTTGCCCGTTTCCGGTTTCTCTTGCAGGCAATGGTTTCGTCTCTGATCTCGCTGTCGATTAAAGATTTAAAGTTATCACCCGGGTGGATGTATTTTGCGTATTCGAGGTTAGAAGTGGGGAAACTGTAAGGACGACTCAGTACGCACATCACCACTCCTCTTAGCCTCTAGGCGCAAGTCACTGAACTGGTGTGCAGTCTTCTCGTTGATGGGTCCCCGATAAGACACTTACTGTGGTAACCCTACAGTTTTTGACGTAGTATTGTCGTGTGTAAAATGTTGCTTGACAATCTTACGTGTAGCCCCGAGTATAGGGGAGTACGAGCGCTAGTGTTTCCAGGTCGCCGTGTGACGGCAGTGGAGGGGAATGACTTTGAGCCCTCCCCGTACACTTCATTCGAATAAACGACCATCTGTAGATGGTCTAATAGGCCGGTGCAACCAGTGTAATGAAGGTCACAATGATACACCTTGTAGAAGCTCGGTGTAAAACGACATGACCTGGACAATAACTAACTGGTTGTCACTTTCCGTATGACGAGACTGTACGCAGTGCCAGGCTACTTGCTCGCTATTGGCTGGTAGGTGTAGCGGGACCCGGGAGAGTAGGAGGATAAAGTACGTCAGAGAGGGGGACGTCTGTAGTTCACATATTTTCCGAGGACATACTTAGGTTTGTCGAGCAGTACACACCTGTTCTTTTTTAAAGGTCATACGCCGATATTTTCTTACCTGCAAAGGCCCCCAAAACACAAATTTTCTCCTTTAAAACAAAGAAATTTGAGTAAAGTACATACTACTCGGTGTATTTAATTAACCTAAATTACACGACCTCACTAGTAGCACTCTCATACCGAAGAGTAGCTGTGTTACACATGAGCTTCAAATTCTTTGTATAGCCCTATCCTATTGTTACGCTGTAAATGTTGCGATAGAGTTTTTTTTTTCAACCTGAAACTACGGTCATTAATTTACACAGAAAGTGAGTGAGAAATGTACGGCAGTCTGGCCGTTTTTAGCTATGTTGGCAGACTTATAGGTGGTTCGGGATACAGTGAGCACTCAAAACACCCCTGCTAAAGTTCTATTTTAAATCAATTCGTATCTTTCCGCTCGTAACGGCTAACGACGGGAAGTGGGAAGTGTGTAATCCCTCTGGATACGTCACTTTTATGTTTGCGCGCGTAAGATCAATTGAGCAGTCAGTAGGAACCTTTATAGTTTGATGGGGAAAGAAAGTAAATTAATTGTATACAATTAAGATATATCAATTTCAATTGATTTTATTTCAGAAGTGTCGCAGTTAAATAGGAAAATACATAGAAATACATTCGTTTAATTCGTTGCCTACCATACAAGCAGTAAGGCAACTATATTGTTAATGTTAAATTATATGAGATAACGGCTAGTGATATTTTTCAAAGGTTATATTTTTAGTGCTCTTTTTTTCCCCGAACGACCTATAGAAACAGTGGTTCTAATGAGCATGGCGTCTTAACAATGACACTCCGGCTTTGTGTGAATTGTGTTTTCTTTTGGCACACTGGGCACATGTCAAACAGTTTCGTAAAAAGGGTATTTACGAGCACACTGCAACGCCATTTGTAGCGCATGGTAGCCGAAGCCCATAATAAGACATAATAATTGTCACGTGAAACTAGGTTACACCAATTAACTACAGCACCGAACTGATTGACTCCATCTGATATCAGATGCAAAACGCATTCGTAGCCAACATACGAGCACATACGCACACGTCCGTAGAACACGTGAGATCTTTGAAACTATACTACAGTGAGACGGTGAGAATGAAAGGGCTTATGGACATGCGTCATTGTTGGTAAAAAGCCTCATCATATGAAACTAGGCCAACCATTAAAATAGAATCCTAGCGGGAATATTCGGTCACTTGCAACGACACACGAACATCTACCTAACACAAAAAAAAAAAGTTTTTTAGACAGACAAAAAACACCCAATGCAAAACATAGAGAATTTTTCAAATGAAACAGCGGACAGCACTGATAATACAAGAACTGAGTTTTTCTATTTTGTAGCAAAACTTAAGATAATTTCTCAAGGAGAAGACAGGAGCCGGTAGAGCACCTTGCGCATATAGGTCGTTCTCGTCCAAAGGCAAGCAAATTAAATCTGTAACAGTGTGTTATTATGGCATGTGTCAAAAGTCAAGGATTGGACTGCACACGCCAGGATGTATTTTTTTTTTTTTTTTTTTTTTTTTTTTTAATAACGATACGGAGTTACAGCGCCCTAGAACTGCCCATTTCAGCCATTTTCACAGCTTTCTCTCTCTAATGACACACGATATGACCAAAGTAAAATGTGGCGCGCAAACTTTGATTTTACAGAAAACATATAGCTAGTCACTCCTTTTCAGGGTGTTCGGGAGATAAAATCATAATTTTATATACCTAGGAAATCGTGTTAGTTTTATAGACAATACTTGTTAGTACAATTTCCCTCTTACAAAACAATTTTAGCTCTCATAGTTTTGTCATAACGGAGCGTCAAAGTCAAAAAATTCTTGTTACACTGCCATGTAAATTGCGAAAGCTAATTGATCTACATAAATTAAATAATTCACGGTGAACTAACATCCCATGGCAGTGCAATAAAACGTTTTAAAACTCACGTCATATTTTGAATTTTTTTTAAAGAGATCGCAGAACAGAATAAAATAGCAAATGCAACATTTTTTTAAATATAAAAATCGTTCAGCAGATATTTTTTAAAACGTTTTGTTACGTAGCCCGTGGCATGTTATTTCACTTACGTAAGTCAAATGGTTTTCACTATTTGCATGGCAGCAGAACATGCAAATTTTGACTTGACGTACCGTTATGAGAAAACTACGCCAGCTAAAATTGTTTCGTAAGATGAAACTGCACTCACAAGTATCGTCTACAAAACGAACACTATTTCATATAAATATAAAATTATGACTATCGCCCCTGTACACCCGTAAGTGCTGACCAAAATCTCTTCACTTCATCGTCACTAAAGATGCATACTCGTCGGGGGACATAAAACGTGGAACATTTATCTGCTGACTGGCCTCTCCACCATGAGTACTCAGCGCTGTAAAATAGATTTCCGAGGCGAGGCAGACTTCGTAACTCGCTGGCTGCATCAGTTATCAATTCCGCGCGACTGGTATTAAGCCCGGGGCGCAAGTGACCTCTGCCGGATACACGCTGCGCAGCTTTTCACGCGGAACTTAAGCCGCGGAGATTACCACGGCGTTGACGGAAATATCGCTGGACGCTGCATTACGGTATTTACGTAATTCTGCACGGCAGCCATACATTGCATGAGACAGAATACTTATCTCGCGAAGAGAGCAAATGTTGAGCAGTGTTATTGTACAAGTCTGCTCATACCAGAATTTATTTAATCGAGTACTAAAATGTATAGCAATGCTACCGTTGATGTGTGGGAAACAACTTTACCACGCCTATTTTTTAAAATTAATGCCAATCCGAGAAGTTCCGTAAACTTCGTCGTCAGTAGACCACATTGCTTGTTACAGCCTTAAAGCCACCTTCATAGAAAATCATTCATCACAACTTAATAATCTCGCCTTAAATTGAAAGAAGGCTAACGTCGAAACTGTTATATTATGCTGTGGAAAATTACCTTAGACTACAATTCGAGCGAAACCTCCGAACGCCTAGTTCCACAGCTTTTTGTACTACTAGGTATCTTATGATAGATTAAGGAGTTGGTTTTACATATCATCGACATTGAGATCATTAGAGGCGGGTACTCACAACTATACGCAGAGACATGAACTGTGAGTGAAACTAACAGTGGCCTTTGTTAAGGAGGAGTGTTAGACAGTTTTATTGTATTTTCAGTTTTTGAGCTATTAACATTTATTCAAATTGTATTATCAAAATTTTCTCTTAGACAAAGCATAGGATATATTCTTGGTAAACAACTGCTTGACATAAATAATAACGGAACCTTTTATTAATTTGTCATGCAGAATCATTGCAAGAGAATTCTTGAAAGATATAGGTTAACTCTATGAAATGATTCTGCATGACAATTTAATTGAAGATTCCTTTATTTTTGTCAAGCAGTTTACCAAGAATATATCCTATGCATTGTCGAAGAGAAAAGATTCATAATACAATGTAAATTAATATTATGGCTTATAAACTGAAAATACAATACAATTGGCTAACACTCCCCGTTAAGAAACAGTCTCAGCATTCGCTTGGAGCGATTTTGGAACACCATGGAAAACTTTAAATCAGGATGTAAATAAAATAACGTTTTAAAAATGTGCTGTGGTCGTCACATTTATTAAAATATTTAACCAATTCTTAAAATATTAATTTTTTTTGTTTAGATTCCCGCCATATTAAAATTCTAAAGTTCTTGTAGGCGTTTAGAGATTGTCTGAAGATCGACAAATCTGGTCACGTGACTGAGCAAACCTATCCAACTCCAGCGGGTTGCTTAAGGGCCCTGCCTACTTAAGTGCGCTGACGCGAACAAGGATAGAGATTTACGTGTTGTACTAAATATGATACAGCTGTTCACCTGTCTAATCTACACATGTACTTGCTTATAACATTATTTCTTCATCTCTGTGAGACCACATTGTTATATGACATTGTGCGCTGTCTTTTCAGTACCCTGAAAACTATTACCAAATAAAGTATTTTCGTTCCCAAAAAGCACATGAAAACACCTGTTCATAATTTCCCACCCCACCCCACTTTTTTTTTAAATTCACAGTGACATACTGACAATGTTTCATGTGATCGTTGAGCGTTGTAGTTTGGATTGTAGGGTGTTCCCTGCTCTGAATAAGCTCATTGATCGACTTAAATAACGTATGGTCGAAATTAAGTAGAAAATAACTAACCCACAATGTAACATATTTTGAGATAATCTTACCAACTATGAAAATGTAGATATATCCTAGAACAAGTATTAATAACAGTATTTAAAAATAAACTAAGAGCCCAGAAAAAGCGATTTATACAAGGTTTAGGTACACAGTAAACTTTGACCTTGATTAACTTAGTCCCGGCAAATTCTGGGTTAGCTTTTCTGTGTAATCCCCGTCCATGTAGGATTTAATTTTTTGAATTCACATTTACCAGCTGTCAGAAAAAGTACATTCGTTAGTGGGACAGAATATACCAGGATTCTGCTACTAAGCTATTTAGATTTTCTTCCCTCTCTGTAACGCATAAAATCCTAAATTAGTGTATAATATTGCTAAGAAAATATTTTGAATATTCCAATATTATTGCGTCAGATTTTAGATGACTGAATTCAACTGAGCCTTGAAACATTACTTATTCTACTCTATCTGGCAACACTGTCTCCTTTCCTTGTACAAGTAGCGCACCCGATTTTGTGTTTCCAGGGTGGGAGTGGGTGAGGTGGAGAGCGGCCCTAACATTCGCATGTCGCGTTAGTAATTCAGGCTGCTCGACATTAAGAAAAATTGTCACGTTATTTTGTACCGAATACAGTTTAACTTGTACATGACTCCTCGTGACCTTTTCGTATTATATAAAGTATTTAAACAACTTAAACGACTTGCATTAGGGCAGTAAAATCTAAATTATACTGTTTTTGGACATACCCATGGTGAAATTTCAAGGATAATAAGATAATTCACACCAATATAAAATAACATGGCGGAGTCACTCGGTGAAAACTTCAGTACTACTTACATAAATAATTGTACATTCAATATATAAACGAAAAATAAGGAGAAAATATATTTTCTTTTTGTTATTTTTTTTCACTATTTTCATAGTGCATAAATATTTATGCAGGTAATATTACAGTTTTCAACTGAGTCATTGGTGTAAGTGATCTAGTATTTACTATTGGTAAATATTCAAACTAATACAAATTTTATTTTCATTAGTCATTTCGTGTATAATATTGGAAGTAAATAATTTTCTGTGTGACAGTAGTCGCCTAGGATATCTACAACTTTGAGTTTCTGACTACAAATTATGTCGTACTGTAAAAAGGGTTTGACTTGGAACATTTAATGTACGTGTGCACATCACAAATGACAGACATGAGCAAAGAAATTACTCTGCGATAAATTCAAAATAATAACTGTCCACAGTAAATTACAGAACTAGTTACTCACAGTTAACACACGTAGATAATAAATATTGTGGAAGAGTGTCATTCGTCAACCCTAAAAATCCAAAGCCACCGCTTTTACGGATTTGTGTTATTCTCATTTTTTTACTAACTAGATTTACTATCAGTTTTTTTTCTGTTCGATAACAATGAGGTGTTCAATAATAATGAACAATGGTAAACTAACATCCCGATGAACTAGACATATGTAACTTTAAAGATAGCTCAGAACTGGACGACAGTGCAAGATATGAGAAAAAACGTCTGAAAAATAATTTACGTAAAAAATATAAAAACTATTTTTTTTTATAATATACCACGTTAATGTAACTTTTCGGTGAGCTACATACTTGGAACTTTAAACACAGCTCAGAAAAGAATGACAATGCAATATAAGAGAAAAAAATTCTAAAACGTTATTACAAAAATAAAAGTAATAATTTTTTATATACACTGTTTTTAAAACATGGCATTGCAAAATTTCACACACACAAGACTTAGCAAAAAATTGTGTAAAATAAAAAAATATTAAATAATTTTTAAAACGAGCTAAAGAGTAAAAATAATTTCCCCTATGGAAATATTTGTGAGATTATAACGATAAACTTGGGGCGATTTAAATAAGAAGTAGTAAAGTGTGTAGGGAGTAGCTGTCGTTGACTAAACAGACACAGCAGTTCATATAATTTGCAGTGCAATAAAATTGTTGATTAATTTACGTAAACTATTCATGCGTCAATATGCCACCCGTTGTATGCGGCCCACGTTTTTCATTTGAATCTTACAAGTTTTTCCATAGGGTAAATTATTTTATACTCTTTACTCTGTTTAAACAACGTGGTATATTAAATGTTTGAACTTAAATATTACTTATTTTGTTCCTTGTACGAAGCTAACCTTCAAAGTTTACTCCGCGCTTGACTGTTGCACCCCGTGTCATATCAAGAGTCCTTTTCATTTTTCTTTCGCCAACCTTCGCTGCGACACGTCAGCCTTTTCACAGTTGTCGTGTCAGGACCGAGTTAGTCTGTCGCGCTCGTGATAAATATTTAACAAGATGTTCATTAGCGGGAGTTCCTTTGCATGAATCACCGTCGGCGCGTATTCTGTGTAAAAAAATATACAAAGCGTGTTTCTAGGAAATCTGCGTGGAATTTAAAAGCAGTTTAATTTCTACCCTCCGTACACAGCAAACAAATACATGAATTTATTTATTTACGAAAGAAAATCCTGTGGAAACCAGCATTTTTTCCCAAATAATATGTTCATACTATATGTTAAATACTGTACCGATGTTTATTTTAAATACGCAAAACCGTTATATGTTCCGTTGTATTACAATAGACATAACATATTCAGGACATTAGTGTACAAACCAAATACTAAGCTTTACTCATTCCGTAGAAACGTGTTGGAAAATCGCATCTGGCTTATTTTTTCGGTAACAAAAAGTTACCTAGCCGACGTAGTTTCCAAATAAATGCTTAATGTCGTCTGTTCTGGACTCGACGAAAGCACCGTGTTCCTCTGTTCTGTTAAGTGCTATGCAATTAATTCTTCAACGCTGTTGTTGCCCTCCACCCTTTCCACCCCCACCAACTTCCCAATTGTCCGTTAAAAAATGCGCGATGGATTAAAATTTCTTCGACGTAAACGGCGTTAGCCGATCAAAACTTTGTTTTACCTATGTGTTGTTTAACTTTCATGTTTGACGACTTTTATAACGCTATGTTCAAGAAATATAACAGCATTTTAGTTCGTGATTATTTCCGTAATATTTTAGCAATCATAGTTCTGAGATTCTGGTGCAGGATGCCGTAGACTGTGTTTACAGAACATTTCGTTAAAACTTTTTGTAAGATTCGGGACATTTTGTTTGCATTGTTTACTAAATATTTCCGGTAAAGTTTTTAATCTGTGAAGAAGTTTTTTGTGTAAATTGAAATTGTAACTTCGAAAAAAATTTAGTAAGCGTTTACATTCCTTCGCTTTGTATGGAGGAGTTGTTAAGTCATATATAAGAGTAAGTACTTTTAAGCATTTGGCCCCCGTCATGAAGTAAACTCCACGGCGAATGCTGTAAGACACACACATTTCTTCTCGATTATTTTGAAAGTTTTTAACTGTGCAGATTGTCAACAAAACTGTTTAAATTACTTTTTGGACTGTACTGAGTACAAATATTTACAAACATTCTATAACTTTTGAGCAAAACTTGGCCACTTCCACTATGTTTCATGAAGCCTGATGTAGATCTTCCTCTGTGTAGAAGGCTGGACGCAGTCGACACTGCAATGTGTTTGACTTTCTGAACTGCTCCATAGTCACACTTTACATCCTCTTTGGGCCTGGAACTTCCTACTACTGATCTCAAGACTTTTCTATTCAGAGACATATATATATTATATATATATATATATAAGTCATGGGCGATAGAGTTTCGATAGATTTTCAGGTATATGTGGTTAGGTATTAACTGGCAACTTATAAAGTCCTAGTTACTTGTTTCCTTTACTATAATTTATAGTTTCCTGCCACATTTTAATTTAAGAAAGCAATCAAAGTGTATAAAGTCTCTCGGACTGAAAAATTAACGTCCGAGTTCACAATGAATAATATTTTTATTCAAGAGGGTCTTCAGAGTAATCATTCTATTGTGAACCTCTTGTACTTTTTTCCCAACCACTGGAATGTTTTAACCTGGCCTTTTCATCAGTTAAGTTCCTTTTATGATCTTAGAAAGCTGAGCTGATGTTAACATTATAATTAGCTAATATTTATTCTAACTTAAGTTACTCCTAAGGTAACCGGAAGATTTATAGCAATATGTATTGCTATATTATTCTGCACTGCCACGCCCAGACTCAAATTCCAGCTTACAAAATAATACATGTCAAATGAAACCCTTTACACAATTCGCGATGCTGTGCTATGCTACCCCCGCAAAGCTACGCTGTGCGAACGAAATTCACTGGCCGTGCCATTTTATCCCTCGACTCGTGCTACGCGCCGAGTTGCGCATGCGCGCTAGCGACTACCCGCACATTCCATCTTGAAGTTGTGCACCGTTACATCAGCCGACATGCTAGGAAACGTGAAATCGTATCACGAAATGGAGCTGTTCATAGAGGAAGTATTGAAACATCCTTGTTTGTACGAGACACAATCAGCAGACTACAAGGGCCGAACAATAAAATAAAATGCTAAAGACAACACGCCAGACGTCAGTTCAATCACTTTGGCCTAAAAGCTAGGGTGAGGCGTGATACTCCGTCCTTATAGCTTCCATACTTCATAGCCTCGGACTAGCAAAATACTTCCCGAGGAACTCTCTTAAGGCGACGTGATACATAATTCAACGCTAAATGCATTAATCTATAACTGTGGGTTTCTTTAAGTCAATTCGCGAAAATGAAACAATGGCAATCCTAGACAATAGTTTTAGCAAACGTTTTAAACAAAATTGTCCAGTGTTACAAACTTCTGAGGTACAATCTCTGACGCCGGAACCTCGCGCATTTAACTGCGGCGCAAGAGACCACGCGTAACGAATTAGTGATTTTGGATAAATATTTACTCATAAAGTTGGAAAATGACATTATCTAGGATTGTCATCGAGTATTTTATCCATATTGGCTCCGAAAAAAAGCGTAGAAATCAATAGATGTTTTCAGCGTTTATTTATCTACCGCGCACTCTTAAGGAGATTGTTACACGAGATATTTTCAAAGTGGTGATACAGTGTACTTTTGATTTATTAATACGTTTTACGTTGCATATTGTGTATTTTATGTTTTTATAACTTATTATTTTTAATTAAGCAATCTACAACATATAGGTAGGTAAATGGGCTTAACATCTCGTCGACAGCGAGATTATTAAGAGACGGCGACGCATAACTTGGAACAAAGACAGGAGCTGGGAGAGGAGTCGGCCATGGACTTTGTCAAGGAACCATCCCAGCATTCGTCTGGGACAATTTCGTAAACCATGGAAAACCGACATCAGAATGGCCGGAGACGGGAATCGGACCCAGGTCCTCCCGAATGCAAGTCCAACGTATTACCGTTGCAACACCTCGCTCGGTTACAATACACATTTATAGCAATTACAAGAAGGTTAACAGTAGTGTTGTTCTTTTTTATGGTAATTAAGGAGTGGGATATTAGTAATATGTAAAGGTATAAGGAGCCAAATTTTAAATTAATTTGCCTGTGGAGATTATAAAGTAACTATAAAATTATTTTGGAACAAAAATGAAGAAAGCAAAATGTTTTCAAAAGCGTCGTTTCACTCTAGGTAGTTAATGAATGATCGGTAAGAAGTCATTAAGCAAAGAATTTGTTTTCAATAATCTTCCTAGTTTATTATGATACGACATAAAACACGGTATATGTAGCTCGCGTTTTGAAAGTGAACGTATAACATCCTATCCCAAATACCTCGTGAATGCAGCTGCAGCAACCAGTATTGTTGCCACGACACGTAACTGAAGCAGGAAATCACAGCGGCCTCGCTACGGGCAACATGTGTAGGTATAATTCTACTTTACTGTTTTCCATGCATCAATGCAGCGACGGACCTAGGGGGATGGCAGGGGGCAGACTGCTACGGGCGCCGGGTTAGAAGGGGCGCTGGTAGTGAAATATTTGTCTACGCACTATAAAAATTCATTTAAAATATCAAAACTTTCTTTACGTACAACCGTTACCCATCTGGGGTGTTTCTATGCACCACTTAATATAAACCTATTTTGAAGATGTTTCTCTAATGCATATGCTACTGCATCACAATAAATATTATATAATATAATAAATAGTAATGACAGGTTTTATGTATTTCTACTAAAATTTTGTACTGTTATTTACGCGAGCGTAAAACAACGTATGCAAGATACATTTATTACTGTCGGGTTGATTCGACTGATGGAAAAAGGGGTTGGGATAGGAAAAGGGGGAGGGGGTGCAAATCACAATTCTTGCCCCGGGCGAAGGAAAGCCTAGATCCGTCACTGCACCAGTGTTTGTATAAGCACGTGTGGTACAGAAATAAAAGCTAAAACACAGTTTTTAATATACCTGTTTTCGAAAATCAATTTGAAAAATCTATTTAACGACGACACTAGAAATAATGGTATTAGCCCATTTTATGAATAAACATTTACCCAGAATGATGCATTTGTTTAGTGTAATCTGTTCCGCCGAAATTAAATGTATTAGGTTTCAACGTCAGCGATAGTTT
This sequence comes from Medauroidea extradentata, assembly GCA_003012365.1. Classification (NCBI taxonomy): domain Eukaryota; kingdom Metazoa; phylum Arthropoda; class Insecta; order Phasmatodea; family Phasmatidae; genus Medauroidea; species Medauroidea extradentata. The sequence continues at coordinate 33,931 of PNEQ01026465.1, read as the reverse complement.
AAAAATACGTTACTCAATAAAAATTTTTGCTCAAAAAATTTGGTAAAAAAAAAAACTGGAAAAAATGATTTTGCGGTGACCACATAATATTTTGTCTATATGGACCCCCATAAATTTTTTGGGGTGGTTACAAACATTTACTGGTGGCAGCAGAAATGTTATGTAGATACTACAAAAAAAATTAGGTGAAGTCTATATCGATTTAGGGATGGCCACAAGGAGTTTCTTTTCCCTTCAGTGAACCTAATTGTCTAAAGCTGCTGTTTTTAGGTTTTTGCAAATTCACTTAAGGCCGTTTCACTCAATCAAATATTTATTGAATTCAATATTTTGAATTCAATTTATTGAATCGCACGACGATTCAAGAAATTTGGTTCAAAAACATTGAAGGCACAACTTGAAAAGTTAGCACACAGTTATAAACAAATGACATACAAAATAAATTATGTAGCAATTTTATAATTATCTACTAACCCTGCACGACTCAGGATTACTTGGTTTACCCAATACAAAATTTCTTATTAATTTATATATATTACGTGAAATATATAATGTTCGTAGTTATTTTTTAAATAGTATATTTCGCATACAGAATACATAAGACATTATTTGAATTAATAATATTATGAAAACCTCTTTGATATTCTAAAATTTTTTGATTCATGAAAATTTCAAAAAATTTCAAAACTAAAATCTTTGACGAAATTCGTGACATCCAATAAATTGAAAGACAAAATGGCCGCGGTTATGACGTCAGCATGGCGTCACATGACAGTCAAGAAATTGAATTCAATAAATTTTAAATAAAATTGAAGCAAATTTGATCGTGTGAAAGGGCCTTTAGAGAAAGTTGCAATTTTAAAATGATGCATCGATTTAGGTTCCGTGCCCATTACTCGACAGGAGTGTGACAGGTAGGAAGGTGAGAGCTTGCGAACTGCGCTACGTCTGTACAAAAGATAGAGGCACAGACGAGCTGGTTACGGCCTCATTTCTGCGCCCCCTCTTGTCATTCAGCATAGTCGCGTGCCTCGCCTCGTACACAGGGGGTCGATTATCTGAGCGACGGTGGACGGAAGCGCGAACCTGCGGTATTGGGGACGGGATACACACACCGCCGCTCAGGGACAATGACGCTCGCAGCACCCACATGCGACACGCTTTACTCGTCCCGGGTATTTGCCCCTGTCTTTTATATTACTGTCTCTCTCTCTCTCTCTCTCTCTCTCTCTCTCTCGTCTGCCTGTGACGAGACTTCGTCATCCAACCTATATAGGGCATTATAAGCACACGACGTGAATTCTGGGCTAATTTAAATTATACATCGCTTGCTAGCAAAAAAATTATTTTGCTTAATTTTGGCGCATTTTGGCAACAAAATATGTGATATTTCAGAGGCAAAATAAATATCCGTTTGGTGTAAACAGAAAAATTCAGATACAAACAATATATAAAGTGTTAAAACTGTAAGATTGAATTTTTATGTACGTATTAATTTGAGTTGAAAAAATATTTTTGAATCCACTGCAAAACTAAAGAGCGAGAGGCCATAAATGCACAATGTGGCAACGTAGCTCTGTAGATAGTCCTCTTTTGCGCTCCACAGTACTCCCACTCCCTGCATATTACAGGTGGATTGTATACTATGCGTGTGAATTCAACCGACCAACTCGGTCAAAATATTCTATACGAAGGAAATTTTAACTACTTGCCATAAGGGAATTTTAATGCCGCTTTGGCCACACAACAAATTTAGTTTTAAAATGTATTTAACCTAAGGAGGTATTCGCCCACAATTTTTATTATTTTAATGATTTTTATACGTGTGTCATATATGGTTTGTTATGTATACATACACTGTGACTATTTTTTACTCTGATGAAAATATTTTTAGCTTTCATAGTGGCATGTCAAGGTCCAAATTTGCACAAAACTGTTTAATCTTGGAATGGAAAACGAACTGACGACCTACCCAAATGAAGTAATTCACTCTGAAGAGCGGTGTCGTAGGCTAAGGCAAGACCTGTATAAAACTGCGTTCAACTTTATTTTGTATTAGAAAAAAAAAATATTGAGTTTGAAAATAAAAACAGACAATTTTCTTATTTTTAAAGTATAAAATAACATATAATTCGGTTTTTATGCACGTCTTGACGTAACTCTTGGAAGTTCTTCGTTGTGAATTAATTGATTTGGATGAGTCAGTTGGTTTTTACCTTTCTAACGTATAACAATTTTATGCAAATTTAGACTTTTTGCATGGCATTATAAAAAAAACATAACTATCAACTTTTCACTACAGCAAAAAACCATGGTATATATCTACAAAACAAACAATCTCATACAAATATAAAAATTTAAAATAAGTGATTAAATTTTTTGGTGAACCACCTTATTTAAAAGACGGGAAAGTCTCGGGTTTTGCATTGTGAGGAACTAAACACCTCTAAAATCACTTGTCATGAAATAACCGAGTCTGTCTGCTACCTTTTCTTTCATGCGCTTTGTTAACACGATGTTGTTGGTGATTTGTTAAAACTACTTATAACTCTGCATATGTATTATTTGGGAAACATTCATAAGTAAGCGGTTTCGAGTCTTTGTTACGTGGCATTAGAAAACTAAGTTAGTGGCGTGCTAAGAATGTAATAAGCAGTATCTCAGTGAAGTTCAGGTAATAGCCGTCCGCCCAGAATTGGTGAGCGGCTTGCAGAGATTCGGCCGTTGCAAGATTATTCCAAAACTGCTCAATGCACATGAGTTATGTCTGCTTGGGGATAATATTCAGAGAACTTTATACTTGTGTATGCTCATTTCAGGTCCACACCTACTCATTAAAGCATATTTTCTCGCTGGCGAAAATGGGTGTTCTTACGGTCCTTTTTAGATTTGAAAATCTTTGCGCGGAATCTTTTAAATGGCACAGGCTGGCACTATAAACCTTTATCTGTAATATTGCGTCCTTTAGAGAAGTTAAGTGGCTTGCTCCTAGAGGCTGGGTGAGGCGTGAAGCGCGTGCTTCCTCGTCCTTATTGCTTCCGCACTTCTAGGCCTCGAACATGCAAAATACGACCACCCAGACGGCGACCGGCCGTATCTATAAACTGCTTTCAAATGACAACCAACTGCTATTCCCATAGAGAAAGCATTGGTGAGCATTTCGTTGTCATTCGAAAGCCGTTTGTAGATACGGCCCTAAGGGTGTTCAAGTGCGATAAAATCATAATTTGATAACTATATGAAATAGTGTTAGTTTTGTGTACTATACTTGTGAGTGTAGTTTCCTTTACCAAAACAACTTTAGATCTCATAGTTTTATCATAACGGTGCGTCTAAGTCAGAATTTGCTTTGTTACGCTGCCATGCAAATAGCGAAAACCAATCAGTCTACTTAAACGAAATAATTAACAGTGATTCTACATCCCATTAGCTATGCAATAAAACGTTTAAAAACCCACAATGCCATATTTTGAATTTTTGGAAAAATCTTTAAAGTACAGAACAAAATTTACAACATTCTACTTTTTTAAAATATAAAACTATTTCGCGGGATGTTTCTTAATGTTTTGTTACGTAGCCCATGACATTTTATTTCCCTGTGAATAATTTCACTTACATAAGTCAACTTCTTTTCACTATTTGTATGGCAGCAGAACATGTAAGTTTTGACTTTGACGCACCGTTATGAGAAAACAATGCGAGCTAATTTTGTTTTATAAGAGGAAACTTCAAGCTGCATGTGTGTTGAAAATTTTTCAATGGAATAGAAACCCACGTTTATATTTTTAACTTTAAACTTTTCACAATGTACGTAACTATGAAAATGAAACACGTTTTAGATAGCTTTTAAGTACTGAACTTTTAAAATCATCACGGGCATTGTAGGCGAGGTGAGTGTGTTTATACGTACGGCCCGTTAAGAAACGAGGCGTTAAGGCTGTTCAAGTGCGATAAAGACATAATTTTATATTTATATGAAGTAGTGCTAGTTTTGTAGACGATACTTGTGAGTACATTTTACTCTTACGAAACAATTTTAACTCTCATAGTTTTCTCATAACGGTGCGTCAAAGCCAAAATTTGCGTGTTCTGCTGCCATGCAAATAGTGAAAACCAATTGACTTACGTAAGTCAAATAATTCGCAATGAAATAACATGCTATGGGCTACGAAATAAAACATTTGAAAAATATCCCACAAACTGTTTTTGTATTTAAAAAATTGCAGAATTTGCAACTTTTTTTTTTTTACTTTGGCGATTTTTTTAAATTCAAAACATTACTTGTTTTCTTTTTTTATGTTTTATTGCGTAGCTCATGGGCTTTTAAGTTCACAGTGAATTATTCTGTTTAAGTAGGCCTACGTCAGTTAGTTTTCACTATTTGCATGGCAGCGTAAAAAGCAAATTTTGACTTTGACACCCCGTCATGAGAAAATGAGAGCTAAAATTGTTTCGTACGGGAAACTACTACAAGTATCGTCTACAAAACTAACAATATTTCATAAAAATATAAAATTATGATTTTATCGCACTTGTACACCCTTAAGAGTCGGTGAGGGTGATGTGAGGTGAAGATACAACACAACAGTCATGCCCGATACGGGATTCGAACCCAGGGTACCGTAGACAGACGCCTGACCGTCTACGCTACGGACATCGGCGCGCGCTTTGTAAACACTTGTTCCGTTCCCTGTAACATAGTTACAAACAACATTTGCGCGCAGCTGTACCATGCTGTCTACTTCTTAAGTAAGTGCCAATCTGACGGTTCTACTCTGTACTTTTGTACAGACTTTCCATCAATAAATACTGTAATGGTTCCTTGACACGTGTCATGGCTACTTTCCTGTCTGTATGATCCACTATTTCCGCCTTTATACTCAACTCATTGTAACGTGCAAACTTAACTTGGCATGCCGTTGTGGGATAGCTAGACATTATCTCACAGGGTGATAATGTAATATCTAGTAACACATTTACAAAACTAACACTATTTAGTACAAATATATAGTTGTGAATTTTTCACGTGCAAATGGCCTTGAGGATGCGCGCCAGCAAAATATTCGTTTTTTTTTTTTTTACATCGTGTGTACCGTTCAGTTCATAATCTCTTGTGACATTTGGACGAGTTAAAACATCTTCATTGCTTGCAGTTATTGCATGAATCATATCTCAAGAGTGGAAATTTAACTATTTTTATACATAAACTACCGTAAGTCCGGTTACTTTGCATCCCCACATTAATTTAATTCCGTATGAAAATTCTAAGATACTTTGTCTTTAATATGGTTAATTTTTCAAGCTGTGAAATGTGAAGTCTTCGACAGTTAGAGCTTATGCAAAGCTTAACTTGCAACAAAATTATATGGTGTAAAGTATCCTAAAATTTGGGAAAAGTAACGCCAATTTTCGATACACGAAAAAAAAAAAATTAACTCGTCTGCATAAACTAAATATTTAACAGCGACAAACGATGTCAAGAGGTATTAAATAGAGTACTATTTTTTTTTTTTCAATACACAGACGTTTTCATTAATGAGAGAATATATTCTGGTAAAAACTTCATACCACCTATATTTGAGGTAGTTATCGTATTTTTGTAGAAACGTTAATCTGTGTTGCGGATAGGTTCCAAAAACAATAAATTAAGTACTTGACGTGTTATGCAAAAAATATAGAATATTAAGTTTCTTTTTTAAATCGTATTAGAGTTGTAATGTCAGCAAGTTGATTATATTAGGTAAAATATGTAAATATTTTTTTTAGTCCCAGGCAGTTTTGACGGGAAGGGGACTACCACGTGACTCATGTGTCAACAACGTAACTGAATAATCTACAGCTCAGTACGTCTCTATTGTTAATTTTTGTGCTGACAAAAAACTCGTACGTCTTTAGAAACGCTGTTTGTTTTGCGCGGAAACATTAATATAAGTTTATAGATTATTTTTAATATAAAAAAATACTAGAGTTAGCTAGGTTTACTATGTTCACCAATGGTTTGTCAGGTAATGATCAAGTGCATGCAAACCATTTTACCTCGGGTCACTTTTTTAAAGCTACCGAACTTCATTTGGAGCACTTATCAAACGCCCCGAGTTCAAAAATCACTGTACCGCCTTTTGTTAGGATGTTGCAGTTTTCTTTTCCCCTGCTGCCCAGGCATGAGTTGCAATGCCCATTAAAATTTTGGAGTACTCCGTTTTACCACCCCCCCCCCTCAAAATTTTTTTGGAAGAAACCTTCGCAAACGTTCGCACAACTTACG
>PNEQ01026465.1:0-27566 GCA_003012365.1 Medauroidea extradentata | reverse complement strand
CAAGGTCCAATTATCGAATATTAAAAGAATATAATCATTTTTAAGTAAACTTGATATTACTTTTAACTTTTACGTTTCCATATGGCGGTGTACCACAAGCCCTGCACAGATGTACTTAGGATAGTTCATTCAAGAACACCGGAGCCTATCTTCGTCTAGTAATGTGTCATAAGGGCAAGGTAGATGCCTCCAGTTATCCTGAAGGTATTCTGTTGCTAGGCGAGTGGGTTTTTACTACCCACCTCCGCGATTGGAAGGAGCGTATCTCCCTCTGATAGTGGTATTCAACTACCCTATCATTCACCAAGTTTGCACGGCTATGACTGCTCTGGCCGCAAATATGACTGAACCGGGGTGGGTGGCATCCCCCCCTCCCACCGGTATTAAGATCTGTAAGTGGTCTCCCGTTAAGCCTTAGGGATCAGGTACAGGAGGGCAGTATCTGCCATATGTGACAGCGATGTCCAAAACATGTAAGGGCACTATTTTGACGGTTCTCTTCGTAAACAGAGGGACGTAAACAGGATTTCTGGAAACCTGTAAACCACAACGCAGCCGTTGGCTGAGCTAGTCGTATACGCCAATGCCTTCCGAAAAAACTTTAGTTTTTCATAAAGTCCTTTATTTCATCTTTTACCGTGTTGTTTACTCCGGTAGGTATGTGGTTATGTACGCTTGGCATTAATTTTCTGTCTATCGATTTTGTGATGTCTGTACGCATTCCCCTTTCCATCCATTGTGCCTAAGGATTGCTATATATTATGGTAGATAAACACCACCCCAATTGCTGCCATGTTTGCCCAGTCTCCGTGTCTCCTCTCTCTCTCTCTCTCTCTCTCTCTCTCTCTCTGCATGCATTAGTCCTGCATGTATGCATAGAACTCAGCTCTGAGACGTCATAAGTTATCCTTCCGACCTTCGACCTCCCGTTCCTTTATAGTTGCGGTAGGTTAATAATAATATGTGTAATAATATGCCCCATTCTACTGAACTTCCCCAGACTGGTCGCTTGCCCAAAATTTCGTTTATGAAAACATCTAAGGAAGCTTCGTACTTCCTGGTAAACTTACGTTTTGTTGGATATAGTTCTCTAGCTAGCTAATATTGCTTTGTTTCGTATCCAACAAAACGCATCAGTTTACCGTACGCCCGTGTTCCGTTGCCTGTTTTTTTTTCTGCCTGGATGTACCGACTATGTTACTTTTCCTGAATTGTACAAATAATACTGTCTATGTTTGTTATCTTCTCGTAACTGTTCGTCGTTTGATTGAAAATTCTTGTGACTCTACGACATTTGCTTTCAGTGGCGTGCTTACGCGAAAATGGTTCAGTTTACATATACACCCAACGCAGTAATCTTTTAAAGACCAAACAAAATGTAGCCTTCATGAGTCAGGCGTTATGCGCGCTCGTGTTCGTATCAATGAGCTCAGACACGTTATGCTTTCTCGATCACCGGGTTTTATACAAACGTCTGCACATAGTTCAGGGTTTTAATATGGAGGGGAAATTTAAAGTCAATTGGCTAATTTCATGCATTTTCTTAAATACTTCTCTACATGCGACGTTATTTTTTTATCTCTCCATACAACAATTAGTGTCTGTATGTTCGTAACGTATGCGTTCTTATAGGCAGTTCGGAATAAAGTGAGCACTCGACAAAGTCCTGCTTAAGATCTATTTCCAGCCAATTCGTATCTTCCCGCGCGTAGCAGCTAACGACGGGTAAAGTCTAACCTCCTGGGACACGTCACTTTATGTTTGCGCGTGTAAGATCAATTGTTCAGTCGACAGGTACATATTAAATAGTTTGATAAAAAGAAGTTTATTAATTATATAAAATACAATTATATCGCTGTCGGTTGATTTTGTTTCAGTATTGTTGTATTCAAATACGAATAAACACGGAACTATGTTGTGTAATTTCATTGCCAACCATACAAGCAGTAAGGTGACTATCGGTAATGTTGAATTATATGTAGTTAACAGCCAGTGATATTTTTCAAAGGTTAAATATTTAGTGTTCACTTTATTCCGAACGGCCTATAGAACATCATTCATCCGATTGTATTGACAATTTGGTGAGTTGTGCGTAAACCCGCGCATGCTATACTATACGTTAATGTGTGTGTGTGTATTATATATTATATATATTAGACATATATACATATGTAAATAATTCACTGCTAACAAACGTCATATGAGCTACGTAATAAAGAACTGAGAAACCCACAAGGTAATGTTTTGAATTTTAATAAACTGCAAAAAATACAAGGAAAATGTTCAAACTCTGCAATAAAAAAAAAACAATAGTTCACTTGAAGTTTTTTTTTATATTTTGTTGTATAGCCCATGGTATATTATTTGACTATGAATTATTTAGTTTAAGTAAGTAAATTTGCTTTTACTATATGCGTGGCAGCGCAACATGCAAATGTTGACTTTGATGCACCGTTATGAGAAAACTATCGAGAGCTAAAATAGCTTCGTAACAAGAAACTGTACTCACTAGTATCGTATACAAAACTAACACTTATTTCATTAGGATATAAAATTATCATTTTATCGCACTTGAACACCCTTAAGGCGGCCATCTGTGTGAACATATTTTGCACGTTAGAAGCGCGGAAGCAGTAAGGACGAGACAACACTGGCATCAACGTATCTCCCTAGCCTTTAAGCGCAAGTCATTTAACTGCCGTGCAGTATTCTCGCCGACAACGCGCCTGTATGAGGCATCCATTGAGGACTATCATTTTATGACGTATTATTAAAAATAAAAGTGTGATGTACCCGCCTATACATTTTAAAATATTCTGCCACCAGATTCACATACCATAAACCAGGGGTTACTTTGACATTGTGGGGTAACTTTGTCCACTCAAATTTGTGGTCTTTACGTCGTTTAGTTAAGAAAGGTTTAGATGTTAACTATACGTATCAAACAAAATATTTCAATGTTCCAATTATCTTCATATTTACCACAACAGACCCCAAAACTTTCATTTTCAATTGTCAAAGTAACCCGGAAAGTGGACAAAGTAACCCCGGTTTACAGTACCTAAAACGACCGTAAAAAACACATTTTCGTCATTTACGGTCGCTAGAATATATGCTTTAAGGAGTAGTCTTGAACTTGGAATGGGTATGCACACGTGTAAAGATCTTCAAATGATATTTCCAAGCAGGCAGTACTCGTTAACGACAAGCCGTTTTCGAATAATCTGATAACGACCGTAGCCCTGCACATTTCTCGGCGTCCTGGGCAGCGGGCCACCTTAAAATAAAGGGGAGGGGGGTTGCAGCCAACTCAAATTTGTTAGTTTTGTGCAATAAACTGTATTTGAATTTCATTATTTTAATACAGCCTACGTTAAGACATAAAGAGTACGATTCCGTGGTTTATGTTAGTATTTACGAAATTGCATGTAGTGGCCAATCCTGTGGAAACGTCCGGAGAATAATATTGATTAGTTACTTTAAATGGTTTAATATGCCATAACAGAACTATGATGAATTGCTTGTGACGTGAGGAATTTCATGTTTTCACGAAGTCGAAATTACATAATTATATCTGATATAATAGTTATAATGAAAAACACGTACGTCTACAATGGCGGCTTTTCTTCCCTTTAACATAACCGCCTAGTGACGCATTCACGAGGGCTGAAAAGAGAGTTTATGGGGTAAGGGGTTAGGGGAGGAAGTCGTGACTAGTCGAGGGTCTGCCTCGCATCTCATAGGAAGGCAGTTATAGGTCACAAGCTCTGCCATAAATCTTTAACTTCCTAGTGACGTCAGCTGGTATTCATGACAGAATTTTACTCGTGTTTATGTGCGTTACACTTTGTTAAGCCTGTTCACGGTAAAGTCAGTACTTTTGAAGAACGTCCTGTTCGAGAATAGTAACTGGAAGCATAATTTTTATTGTAGTCCTTGACATAAACGGTATAAATCTGTATACTGTGTATACGACTTACACGGCAATGTTTATACTAACATGTGGCGGGAATATTCAAATTACCAAATAGGAAAATAAGAACCAGGACTACAAAAGTGCTCACTTTAGCGTGAACAGCCTGTAGTTCATGCTCAGCTCTGCACACACGATGTACTGAGATAGTGGATTTAAGGGCGCCGCCTATCCTACGCTTCGAATACGTTGCAGTGTGTTCGTAAATACGTTTTATTTCACGAAAACATTCCACATATGTCCGTTGAGCCAATGTACGGAAATAAAACACTGGACACCATGCGTATTAGAATTACTGTTTATAAACGCTCCAACCATAGGTGTAGCGTGACTCTAAATTGAGGGGGGCACATTACTTAGCATTTTTAGTAAAACCACAAATAAAAAGTGTATATTTACAAGAACTTGCTGAAAATGTTTAACTACGGTAGTAATTCAATACAAATATTGGCTAGAAATTTAATTAACCTTCTGTTAAAAAGAAATTAAAAAGTAATTATTTTACAGGCATTATTATTTTTTTAAACTATTTTGAAGTTTTTTTTTGGGGGGGGGGCACGTACCCCGCTGTGCCCCCTCCGATGCTACCACCTATGTCTTCAGCATAGCTAAAACCAGCATTTTTCAGACTGCCGTACTTTGAGATTAACCGGATGTATGCGACAGCTAGAAACGAACTTTTGCCACGAAATTTGCTACCAACTTTCACCAATAGAATGTTATGACGTCTGGTTGAATTATCGTAGTAAAAACGGATCTGCTGAAATCTTGCACGTTAGTTCAGCGCTTTGCTCGTTGTGGCAATGCGGCGCTTGATGGGCGCTTCAAGATTGCTAAAAATTCGGCACATCATTTTATGGCCCCTCAAAATGGCCAAAAGTGGCTTTTCCAGCCTGCCGTATCTGGAAAAATAACAACCGGTTTCTATACTTTGTTTCATATAAGTTTGGATAAATTTTACAGCAACTTGTGGCCAATAATTTTTAGTATTTTGTGATTTGTTGCACAATGCAAGACATTTTTAGCTCTAAAATGAACCTGAGAATTCAATTCTAGCATTTGTACTGCAAAGTTTGTCTTGTGTAGTGACACAAATAACAAAATATTACAAATTATTGCCCATAAGTTGCTGTCAAATTTATCCAAACTTATGTGAAATGGAAACAAGCGTTAAACATTGAACTATGCTGCCAACAAATAAAATTATGTGGTCACCACTTGAAGTCTCATAGGAGAAAGAATAATATTAAAACACTGCACGTCAGCTCAGCATCTTCCGCGAAATGGCGATAATGCATTATACCGGGTGCGGAAAAATTACACGTTTAAAATGTATGGGTGACTTGGGGGTACTAAAACAAGTATTTTGAAGATAGGAACCATGGGTCTCCGACTTACCGTTAAGTTGTTACACACGTCCAAAGTTACGCGTCATGGATTGCCTACTTTGTTTACATCTGAGCCAGCGCTGTGAGCCGTCAACACCTGTGCTTTCTTGGCGATTTTTGACGTGTGAATTAACACAAAGTACGCAGAAAAATAAAAAAGCAGAAAAATAAAAAGGCACAAAAACAAAAAAGAAAACGTTTTACCCGGGATGGTGTTTGTAATACAAAAAGGCAAAAGTTTACAATAAATGTTCAAAGTTTCTTCCACCGACATCCCGGCAATGTTCACATCGACGTAACATTGATTGGCGAACACGTTCGAACACACCGGCCTTGTCTCTAATTTTGGTGTACTTCTTCCACGATTCGGGCTACTAAATCTTCCTAGCTTTCAACAGTGGTCGCGTAAACAATGTATTTGATAAATCCCCACATGAAAAAATCAAGGGGTGTTAAGTCAGGGGAAAATGGGGGCCACCTCACCGGTCCACCCCTGCCGATCCACCTGTCACCAAATTCTTCTGTAAGATGAGCACTCACTGCCAATGAAAATTGGGCAGGACAAACATTGTGCTGAAACCACATTTCACGACGCACATTTAACGGCACTTCTTCCAAAAGTTCTGGTAGAATATCTTGCAGAAAAATTAAGTAGGCAATCCATGACGCATAACTTCGGACGCGCGTAACAACTTAACGGTAAGTCGGAGACCCATGGTTCCTATCTTCAAAATACTTGTTTTAGTACCCCCAAGCCACCCCTACATTTAAGACATGTAATTTTTCCGCACCCTGTATACGTCGATTAGTGGCAACCTTGCCGCTCCTGCCTCACACACAAACGCAAAACTTCTCTTTAGTGACGTACTTCATAGTTAAATATTTAGTTTTTAAAATTCAACGGAGCAAGGTTAAAATTATATCATAGCTACTGATTTAAAATATGTGAAAGTGTGTGTATGCGTGTGTGCGTGTGTGTGCGCGCGCGCGCACGCACACACACACACACACACACACACACAATCAATTGGAAAACACCATACAATTTAAACTGTCAGAAATTATTATTCTGAAAGAGTTTTAATACTTTTTCTGCGCGAAGATTTTCGCAAGGATGGACGGCCTAACAGGTATAAAAATTTCATCCCAAAAATGGCCAGTTTTTGAATTTAACAAATGAAGTGTTATTCCAAATGGCTATAACTATAAACACTGTTAATCAGATTAGGTTATGATTTAAACATTACATAATCGTTCGTTACGGGAAAAAACGTGAAAATTAGGTCGTACGTACAGAAAAAAAACTTTCATGATAAAACGATAGCTTATTTCGCATGTATTATACAGATTTACTTATTTCTTTGCTTTGGAATGTGACAGAGTTTCAATCAAAAGACGTGCAGTAATTTTTTTTTCTGTCGTGTCTGAGCATTGTATCTAGCCCAATCGCTGATTGCTTGCAACTTTTATTTGTAACGCGTGAGCCTCAGAAAATATTGTTTGAGTTAATTTTAACAAGCTGTTCGTGTGAACTTCTGTTTTGATTTTCTATGTTAAATTGTACGTTAGGCGGATTTGCGTTTTATATATATATATATAGAAAATACTGCCCAAATTTTAGTCTTAATGACAGAATATAATTCCTGATACGTAAAAATTTTTATTTTTATTATTTTTATTATTACTATTATTACTATTATTACTATTATTATTATTATTATTATTATTATTATTATTATTATTATTATTATTATTATTATTATTATTATTACAGCAAGTGTTCTAACTTGAAGCTGCTAACAATGGTTTGGCTGGGAGCGTTGATCCCGTTTATCGACTTCTGTTTTTTGGCGACGCGCTAGCCATCTAGCGGTGTATCTAGTAACTTGGCAGAGCTAAAGTTATCCGCGCCACCGCTAGAATGCGCTAGTGGGAGCGCTGTAGTCGAGAGAATATCTCTACTGTAGTTTCCGTGTTCCAAATTGCCAATTTTTGTATTTAGGGTTTAGGAATTTGTGAGGAATAGTAACTTACGTCAAATATCAGAATTGTATGCGGAATAGCCGGTAATTGAAGATTTGATGGAATTTCGATGTTATTTTCTTACGTTTTTTCATTCCAATTAATTTTTTTATAGTCTTTATAATAGTAGCGAGGTTAAGTCACCAGTATTTTCTTAACACACAAAATCAGTAGTATAATTACTTCAAGTCAATACACCTTTACGAAAAGTCACTCCATTAACCCAGATAGAGTAACATTTAAATTTGTTACGTTTGAAAAAGGTGCTTATGAAAATTCACTCCATGGAGTAGGATAGATTTTCTCAGTCACGTGGTCAGGTTTGTCGATTGCGGGTTTTTATAACCGTCTAAAATGCTTCTCGAGGTTTAAAAATGACATAATATAATAAGAAACTTAGATATAGTGTCCATGGTATTTTGCTAAATGCTACATCTACAGTAGGGGTAGGCCTACATTCTTTATACGTTTTATATTTATGTTTCAGTAGTTGACCGAGAGGCCATCATTTGAAATTTCGAATGCAGTTTAAATTACATGGGGAAAATTTTCAAACGGAAATAACTTGAAATTTTGGCTGACCTACCCTTCTCTACCCTCGTGAATTTTCATAAGTGTCTAAAGTGTTCTAAGGAAAGTAATAGCGTCCAAAATAGTGAACCTAGACATTTGCTTTCATTTATCTGTTCACAACGTAGCTAATTTGCTGTGTTCCTAGAGAACCTGGACACGTAACCGAGAAAGTCTAGCAGGCTGTAGCAGGTTAGTTTTCGCAAACATCCACTGAAGATAAATATAATTTATTTACTAGGGCAGCGATATATTTTTTATGGTACACCTCTCCTTAAGTAAAAATGACATTAAAATATAATGGGACTACTAGCAATTAATTTGGGGGTTTCATTACAACTTACGAAAATTATTTTTAAAAAATTAATATGTAGGCCTATGTATATTATTGTTTACATACAAAACAAAATGACATGACGATATTTTATTTTTTCGTTATATAAAAATTACTTACTGTTGAAGTACGAAAAAATTAAGCTTGTGTAAACACCAGCAGTCGACTTTGATTTGGTAAGGTTAATTAATGAGGAAAACAATTAAGTTTGTAAGTGCCTAGTTTGACGGTATTATGCAAAAATGATTCAATCCACATTTAAATGTATATGCAGAAGAATAATATCGGCGTCTAGTGGAATCTGACAACCATGTTAAACTGATAACGTCATATAAATGAAAATGTGTCTGAGTACTTGTAGTTTAACGGTAAAAGCGTTAATCTGTAACTGTAGGTTTCTTGAAGCCAATTTGCGAAAATTAAACGATAGCAATCCTAGACAATAGGTTTGGCCAACGCTTAAAACAAAATTGTTTTCAGTGTTACGAACTTCTGAGTCACAACCTCTGACGCCGGTACCTCGTGCATTTAACTGCAGCGCAAGAGATCATAAAATCGCCGTGTGGGCGTACACTATACAGCAGTGTTTTGGTTATGTCGAGTTGAATGTTGTATTTAATTTTTTCATAACACTGTCCAGTTAGGCAATGAATAAATTTCGTCACTAGTTGCACTGGAATCGTTAAAGGGGTAAAATAAGATATCTTAATAAAGATAACGTTGACTAGGCTATTTAAAAATATAATAGATTTACTTTTTTTTTACTGAAAAACTAACTCGTTACATCCTGTAATTTTTATTTTCCAAATAATAAAGTAACTTATTACCACTGAAGCCCTCTAAAACTGCCATATCACGTGACTCAAAGCATCCTAACCTGTAGTAGAATTAATCGTACCTACGTCTATTTATTTTTACTGTTGAAAACAAAACATTCGATTTTATCATGTAAATGTCAAATCGTATTTATACCAGACTAATTGTATGCAGCCTCTACTTGCAGGCAGCGTTCAGATTATCAGTTTATTACTAAAATGTCAGTAAACACAATTTTACCGTGAAACTGTGTTAAGCACACAAAATATGTACTTCCTCGCCGCCCTTTGATAATTAATAATAATCTGTTTTCCTATTTGCTTTTCACATCCTAAATATAACAAACAAAAATCAATATAAAGTGACATTTTATTCATGTCATGTTATTGTAGACACTTTACTATACTTTGACTCATAATTTTTAACACACAGCCTGTAACATTGATGGGCATTAATAAAAAAAAAGGTGATTTAAATGAGACGCAAAAAATCGTTTGTGTCAAGAAAGGTTTTGTGATGGTAACAATATTACCACACCGTTTTTTTCTGTATAGTAAATGCATTTACGTTTTCTGTAGTAATTAAAATAGTTCTTCCTGTCCAGGGAAACAAGCCGCGGTCAATTTTACGCCTTTTAGTGGATTGGGGGTATTAAAAAACCTAAAATTGGTTAAACTGTGTATTGTTACTTTTAGAGCGGCCACTGTGGTTAAAGTTGTGTGCTGACAACAAAATTGGTAGTCACAACTGCACACACTTTCAGAAAGCCCGCTCGTGAAAATTGTGTTTTATGTGATATCGTTATAAGGGAGGAAGATAACGAAAATACATATTTTCTTTATGACTATGTATTTATGTTACTAATTTGGCCAACCAGTAGTTGGCTAGAGTGAAACGATGTTTTGTATCAACATACCCAACTTCACGTCATTAAAAAAAAAAAGCTTTTATTTTCATTGTCTCTCTCATTGGTAGTGATATGACGTAAAACACGTGCTCACGAACGGGTGTTCTGGAAATCTTCGTTAACTCCTCACGAACTCCTCATATTTGCAGTGTCGAGTACCAATTTTGCTGTCCAGGCATATACAGAAACATTATGCATGTAACCACAGTGGTCACTCTAAAACACATCATGTGCAGTTTAACAATTTTTCGGTTTTCCGTGAAGTAATATTCTTAACCACCCTGCGCTCTTCCTTTCGTTCTTTCAGGACATGACGTGTGTGAACTGAACGACAACTAGTAGACTTACTGAAATTAAATAATTTACATTAACATTGTACGTCACGTGATTTAAAAGAACGGAAATATACAACTATTTACTGTTGTGTTAAAAAAATTACTTTAAATAAAACAAATAGTTTCCTTTGATGTTCAGCAGTGTTAGGGGTTTTATGTTACTGTAAATTTTGGCATTTGGCCCATGACATCCAATATCAGTAAATATTACTTCATTCCATGAAGTCTGTTTGTCTTTAGTTGTGTTAAGGGCCTCGCCTACTACGAGTTTAAAATGCGTTGCAACGTGTTCGTAAATACGTTTTTTTTTTTTTTTTTTTTTTTAAGAAATTATTCTACATATGCCCAATGTGTCAATGTACGAAAAGAAAATACACTCCAAACAATGACTGAAGAGTTGTTTCGTTTCAAAAGCATCACGTCGATAAGAAAAATAATATAGGATCTTCTCAAAATGGCTGAATACATATCTTTTAACACGTTATGTATGAACAACTGATCACGGGATTCGTGTGAAACTAGAAGGATGCAATTGAATTTGCTTAAAACTTTTCACTAATAAAAAGACGTAGTCACTACTGAAAGTGTCAGTCAGGTGAGTGATCAACGATACCACTGCACGCCGTTTCAGTGTCTTGTGGTAGAGGTGATACCGCACCAGATGAGCCTGTCAACATCGCCCTTGGCGCCGTGCTTCACTCACATAAACACGCCGGCAGTAGTCGGGTGCCTTAAGGCGGCCGCCTACCCGACGCTTCAGATGCGCTGCAGTGTGTTCGTAAACAGGTTTTTTTCTACGAAAATATTCCATGTGTGCCCATTGTGCCAACGTACGAAAAGAAAAACTTCAGACAAGGTCGGAACCTCACTGTTAAGACGCCACGCTCATTAAAAACACTGTTTCTAAGCCCTGCAACATGGCTAAAAACAACCTTTTCAGACTTCCGTACTACAAAATATACTAGCAGGATGTACGTGATACTCAGATTGCGACCTGCACTGAACTTAGTTGCACACTTTCAACCAATAAAATTATATGGTCACCGCTTAGTGTCCCACAGTAAAAACCGTTCGGCGGGAAGCTTGCACGCTAGTTCAGCGCTTGGCTCGTTAAGGCGACGTGGCATTTGATGCGCGCTCCAAGGTCGACCTTATGTCTCCGTCGCTTTTGAGCCTCTCGCGCGCGGGTAGGCGGCGCCCTTGGCTCGGTTTTAGTCGCCATATTGAATTTTATTATTTTTTTCGCTTCTTTGGAATACTAAAAAAAAAAAAAAAAAAAAATGTAAAATACATTACTATACCGCAAATTCTGTTCACCCCCCGATACAATACAGACATTGCGATTTTGCTGTTGACGTATACTTACGCCGCAATCTGTGTGGCAAAATTTTTATATTGATAACTTGCCCGACCGATAGCGACCTAACTATACATTACTAACTCAATTTCCATGTTTGTTCTGTAGCACAAAGTAAACAAAATTTGCGGCATAGTCGCCGATTTAAATTTTTTCTTCTCAGAATTCCAAAAAAGCGATAAATAATAATTTTCAATGTGGCGACTGAAACAGAGCCTTAAAATTAATTCTACTACAGGTTATAAAGAAAATGTGTTTCCTTATGTGAGAGTTTGGCACATAGAAAATTTATGCTGCTAGTCTCGCTGCTTTCGCTAACTAGTATAGTAAAATACGAAAACGTAAAATTAGTTTGAACTAAGCATAGTACAGAGAGAGAAGTCATTTAATTTATTTTAAAGTGAAATCAAGGCAATTTTGGCTTTCAAATTATCATCTTCATATAACTTAAAATCCAAGAAAGCGCAATGGTTGGTCAGTTTACGCTCTTAACGATACTAGCGCTCAAGCGGCAGACATTTTTTCTGTGCGAGACTTTTAACATCGGTTCCAAACTGCTGTAGAGTTAACCTTTGGTGAGTATACTGTAAGCTGCTGTTACGTGCGAATTTTCATTTTGACATGCCGTTATGAGAATATATAATAAAATTTTTAAATTTTCTATAAGGGAATAATATCGCTGGTAACGTCAGAAGACTAACGTTATTTTGTACAAGAATAAAATTATTAACTATTCAAGCTTGAATGACATGGAAAACCGGAAAAAAAATATTTAATGTACTTGCCTTTTAGTGTGCTTCATTATCTGCTAGAAAGTAAGTGTTCTGACAACATAAAAGCTATTTTTACGTGCGGACGCTTCAGAGGCTCAGAAATGAGATGTTAGGACGATCTTGAAGGGCGCGTCAAATGCCGCATCGCCTCAATGAACGAAGCGTTCAAATAGCGTGCAAGATAACTTCCAAACGTTTTTACTATGGGGAAAAAGCGGCGACCACATAATTTTAATAGTAGAAAGTCCGTAGCAACGTTCAACACGCGTTGCCATCTGAGTTTCACATGCACTCAGTACATTTTTAAGTACGGCCCTGTTTGGCCGTTTTCAGCTATGTTAGAGGGCTTAGGAACTCTGTTTTTATGATCTTGGTGTATTAAGAGGAGTCCTTCGTGGTGTCAAATGTGCACCTTTGACGCGTGGCAACATCGTAGCGATAAGAGCCAGTGTCCCACGGTAGACCAGCAGCATATCGTCTTTATTCGCAGCACGCCAAACTGGCGTGCAAGGTTTCCGTTGTAGTCTTTTTACTATGGGACCTTAAGCGATGACCACAACATTTTATTTTTAATATTATGAAGTAAAGACCAACGCAAGCCTCTCGTTCTGCACTTTACGAATTCAGGTAATATTTTCGGAGTTACAACAGTTTAAAAAAACGTTTTTAGCCATTTTGAGAGGCCCGAATATCATGTTTCTAACAAGCGTACTGCATTTTTGAAAAAATAGAAGCATAGTTTCAAGTGTGTGTTCTTTTCGTAGGTAAACATAATATGAATAAGTTAAGCGGTTTCGCGTAAAAATGTATGCGCGTGACACGCTGCACCGCCGTCCATGCGCCAGTCGAGGACTCCTCTTAATGAGATTCCGACCTTGTCTGATGTGTATTTTCTTATCGTACATTAGCACAATGGGTGGGCACGCGTGAAATAGTTTCGTACAAAACGAACTTGTTATAGAACATACTGCAACACAATTGAAGCGCGTGGCAGGCAGCGCCCTTAATATTTTGAGGTATTAATTTTTAAGTATTTCACCTTTATAGTTTCCACGGGAAATAATTTAAAACAGAACTCCATACACCTCAAGACATTATCAGTATCCATCACCTAAACTATCAGAAGGAATAACCACATTAATTATAATACTGTCCTGTTTTGTAGTTACCGTAAAAGTATATTACAAGGAGCTTAAATTAAAATTAATAGTTTCTTAAAATTAAAGATACACATTACGCAACTTAAAATGTCCACTGTACCTATCGCAACTTAAAATTCATAGTATGTGCCAATCCCCTTGAGGAGCCTCTTAGATAATTAGCACAATTTTAAGATACTTCGTGTATTCTTATTCCTCAAAAAATAATATTCCTTCGAGAGGAAAATTTTTTGGAGTAAAGTTAGAAGTCGTATCTTAGATGTTAGAAAGAAATTGTGATACTGAACCGTCAGTTCAATTATAAGAAAAATGACGATTTCAGCAAAATAGTGCAATATTACACCATCCGTTTATAACACACGTTTCTTACGTACACACTGAGCGACAGCTTGAATGCAAAATATGTATATTTTTACTTTGAATTGCCGTTATGGGAAAACTTGAGCTTTTTTTTTTTTGTACGAGGTAAATTTACTCCTAAGTAACGTCTCCACATAATTATGCAACTAATTGCCCCCCCCCCCTTCCCAAATGACCGGAAGAGTTTTAACAGCAGAGTAGTTACCGGCCGGGGTGGAAGTAAAGTTGTTGCTCGGCAATTGTTTTGAAAGAGAGTGGCTGGGTGTGGACAGGAACACCAACATCAGTCCCCCGGGTTGTCGGTGCGGGGCTCGCGTGTGACGCGCCGTGAAGACAGACGCGAGAGCGCCTTGGAGGCGGCGCTATGCCGCCAGGTACCGCTCGCGGCGCCGCCCCCGTCATGTGCTCCCTCTGCCCCCGCAAGAAACCCATCGCCAAGAAGCTGGTGCGCTTCGACTCCTTCGTCGACACCTTCTCCATCTCCGAGTGCAGCAACTTCGGCGGCAACGCCGGCAAGGTACGTGCTCTCTCTCTCTCTCTCCCTCTCTCTCTCTCTCTCTCTCTCTCGTTTGCTTGTTCCTAGCGAGGTGGAGCAACTGTAACATGTTGGACTCGCGTTCGGGAGGACCCCAGTTCGATCCCCGGCTCCGGCCATCCTGATTTAGGTTTTCCATTGTTTCCCCGAAATCGTTTCAGGCGAATGCTGTGATGGTTTCTTAACAAAGGTCATGGCCGATTCCTTTCCTAGTTCCTGTCCTTGTGTAAAGTTGTGTCACCGTCTCTAATGATCTCGCTGTCGACGAGACATAAAGCCCTCTACCTTACATCTCGTTTGTTTGTTTGTTGTACTGCATCCGTAACATCTTTACCCATACATGCCGTCAAATGGGGTTACTTTGTGCCAGCTGCGGTTTGCATTATGACATTTAAAATGTTTATTTGATGTTTTTATTGAAAATATCTAAATTTTAAATTGATGGTTTTAATACATAGTTAATAATACTTAATTATATTTACTTACGTCTTGCTGAAGTAACAATAGAACAAGTTTAGAGGTACAAAGTTAACCATGCTGTCACAAATTACCCCACTTGACGGTAATTGTACAATGCTATATGTATTTACTGTTATTAAACACATTTAACACTATATAAAAATGTATACAGAATATATATTATCTTCGTTAACTTTTTCTGTACAGTACATCCATGTATTCATTGTTTAGGAAATCTGAAACGAAATACCATGGAAGAAAAGTGGAGGAATGAGAGGCTATATGTGCGGTGTTGACAATTGACAATGTGTGTTCATGATCATGTGATCTTATTTATGGTTCGAATAATCTTCCACTGAGTTGAAAAATTACTCTTCGAGAAAACCCATCAGATTTTTTTAAGCTTTGGATTTGATTAAAACATTTAATATTGGTTGTGGGAAGTTTCTTAAAACGTGGTGTAACTACAGCCCATTTGAGTCCGTCTGGAAACAGCGCGGGTTAAAATATAGCGTTTAGTTGGGCACTTAACTCTTAAGCATTGAGTTTTGATAATTTATACTAATATCATCATGTCCGCTAGACAATTTTTGTTGGAAAGAATGTATTGTTCTCTTTACTTCTTTTGTAGGTTATACAGTATATCCAGAAACTGCCGCATAAAAAGAAAACCACGTGAATCGTGGACTAAATTAGCGACGAAAATGTTAGTTACAAAGCGTAGTACGCTGACATTTTGCTCGCACAGTGTTGCGACATTATTACTACCACTGTTATGACCATCATATTATGAGCGCAGGTTCAAATCCCAAGTATTCCAAACATGACTATGTTTGTTCTACGTAACATACATAAAATAACATCTGAACGTGGCTTTGGCAGTAGGGGCGATATCACAATACATGTGCCGGCTGACGTCGCTCGTATCGCTCCATTGATTTTCGCCTTACACAAACACACCCTTCACCAGGCGGTCCCCTTAACAAGTTTACTATTATCGATCTTGGTAAATGTTGGAATAGTTCTTCTTTACAGGCCATGGCCAGTTACTCTATTCCTTTCGTGCTTGTTTAAATGAACAATTGGTTCTAATCACCTCGCTTTCGGCGATACGTGTAAGACTATGCTTTTATTTCCGAATTCGCCGTACCCGCGTGTATTATGAAGTTTAAATTGACTTCGACGGATATTTTGTAAACTGGTATTTAATGTTCGGTAGGTGGCAAGTTTTTTTTACGCTTAGTTACTAGTTATGGCAAGTTTTTTTTCTACGCTTAGTTACTAGATATGACATACGTAATCTAATCGAGTTGTGTGGCCATTCTGTCGTTCGGGTGAAGAAATGAAGCAAGTGTTTTTTGTCTCCTGATAGTACATTAACACAAATCAAAGTTGATACTTTTCAAACTATAAATTAATATTTCGTGTCTTTTCGCATCCGCCGGCCTTTTCCTGCCATCCTTTATTAATTCAGCAAAGTAAGCAATTACAATTTCTTTCATTCTTGTTTGTGTTAGGAAATTATAATTTTTTTTTAATATTAACTCAGTGTTTCCAGTTCTAGCGACTTAAGGTACATTTAATTTAAACAGTTTTTAATAATTATTTTACTACATGATTTTATATGTCGCACCTTCCTCAACATTTGTTTGCATTAAATTTGCAATCTTACTGGTGTTCGTAACTGACCAATGATATTGCAGTGCCAGAGCTTTGAGCGACCAAAGTGACATCTGCATAAAACAGAGCAAGAAAGGCAAAAGTGTATCACCAACATCATAGCGTATAACTGCTTACACGAGGTTGAGAATCGTTAGAATGGCTTTGAAATATGACAGATTTAAATTCCAGTACCACGTGTATATTTTAAAGACAGTTTCAATTTTAAGTTATTCCAAAAATGTAAAACCACACCAATACAATTAAATTAGTTGGCAATAATAAAACTTTACTCGGTAATTAAAATGCAATTATAACTTCAGTTTTTACCATAGGGTCGTATTGGTGGATATGTTGGGATCATTTGGTCTTATATTTGAATGTGTTCGAGCAGCGTGAATTCAAAACTCCGCGGAATACTTTAGGGAATAAATGTACTGCAGTAAAAGTTACAAACCGGGAAACAATTTAGTACATATCGCACCCCCAATGCAATACCAACATAACTCAAAATATTTCATTTTGAGATAAATGCAGTTCTCGCGCATACATTCTGACTTTTGATGATTACAGTGTAATTTAAACATAACACAAAACCTGTTGATGTTACACTGAAAAGTTACTTCTGCTCTTTATCCTCATGCTGCATAAATAGTAGACATGTTAGTCTTGGCATTAATATTTACTGTTACTTGGCAAATACGCAAAAAACAAAACTTTTTATGTAATTTTTGGATTGATTTTCTTGGTTATGTAAGTATTGTGTTAGGTAGAGAATACTATCCTCTATTTCACTACATACATAACTAAAAAATGTTAATTTTTTAGTTGTGTTTGTATTGTATTGGGGGTACGATATATACAATACGCATGGAATATTTCCTTTATAGCAAATAATGCATAGTCACATGTGAGAGGTGCCAGCTAAGAAAATTATGTTAAGGGAGTTCAAGTTGGTGAAAAAAAACGTAATTTTATATTTGTATGAGAAAATGTTAGTTTTGTGGATGGATCTTTGAAGTACATTTTCGTCTTACAAAACAATTTTTAAGCTTTACCAGTTTTCCCATAATGGCTCTTCAAAGTCAAAATTTGTACGTCTTTAGTTCTTACAAGCCGCAAAAACAAATGAACATAAATACATTTAAAACATCACACTGAAACTTCATATCACGGTTACTGCTTGACATGTTTTACATTCCATTACAAAATATTTTTGTAATTAAAGTAAATTTTGATTTTTTGATTTTTGTTGCTTTTTTTATTGATTTTTTTAAAACACACATTGCATATAAAAATATTAAATGTCGACCATACGCAATAGAACCGCACACTAGTTAAGGGCGTGAAAGTGGGGAAAAGTCATAATATATCACGCCAGCTTATATCGTGTAATAAGAATTTTCGATAACGGCTCGCATAACGGACTGTTTACAATTGTTCCTCAAAAAACTTGTGCAAAATCCAAGTACAGTAGCAGGTGTCGTGTAATATTAGCTCATTACAAATTCTTCAGTGTTAATGAAATATATCTTTCCAGATTTGGTGTTTATTACAAACAGGGACATTCCATTTGCAAAGTGTGAAGCTGATGATTTCAAGATTACGCGTTCATCCTGTGAACTTGTATGTATCTTATCGTATTATTAAATCTCGAAACACGTGCTGTGTGTTGTTACTTTGATGTTGATGGCAGACGCTAGAAAATTCAACCATCCATAGAGAGCACTTTCATCAGCACGGTGTAATCTAATTTGCCTTTCATTTTCCCGCTTTTGAATCGAGAATCTTCTTCCTTATATGATTCGGAAAATTCATTTCTCCTAGGGAAATGTCATTTGAACCGGAGATAGCGTAGCCCGTGATGAATGGCGTTAGAGTAAAGAGTTTTCGAAGGAAGGAAAAGCGCGAGGAAGGAGTTTTTTTTATCCCTTAGCCGTTCCTTCTTCCTCTTTGGAAAAATGCTGCGAATTTCAAGACGCGGAAGAAGGGGATGGCTGGCCCGTCTGTTGCGCGTAAATAAATCACGTTATAGGCGCCTTGTACCTCTGCGTCCCTGGCCCATGTACCACTCCCCTAATATATCTCCCGAGACCCGAGGTATTATGCACGTCTGTTCTCTCTCTTTCTCCCTCTATCTTGTCCTGTTTCCCTCGTTGTGTACGATCATGGAGGCGGGGCGAGAGATATGAACGGCGGACAGAAGGGGTGGGAACAAATGGAGTTTAATTCCAATGTCACTGGCGTGTGCCTTTTATTTCTTAATATTTCTTTCTCTGAACTTCGCCTTTTTTTGTATTAAATTAAAAAAAGAACCAAGACGGCGAGATGCGTTTGAAGTAGATTCGCAGTAAAATTGGTTCCCGAAAACGAATTGAATTCGTTTTTGTAAACTGGAGTCGGCATGGCAGTGTGGACATGATATTTCCGCTGCTCATAAACGTAATCAAACAAGCATCTTTGCGTATCTTGTGCTTTTTCTTTCTGTTGCAAGCTTAGTACGCATGTTTGCTTGAAAGTCTAAAACTACTTTTGCAACATGGAAAAAAGTCCTTTTTTAAGAATATTACACCTTCAGTGCATTGCTGGATAGCTTTCATGTTGTCAATGCTAAAATTCAGAATAAAACTTATTCAGCCGCCTTTGGGTAAAATGCACACAATAACTCAAGTGGCTTTTATATTAAAAGTAGCTATAGGCGATTCATGTAAAGTGAACGTTTTTCAAGAATGGGCGTAGTTTGCCTTTCAGTCCGTTTCTATTTATTTCCTGCATTTGATGTAACCATATGACTAATAAACATATTGTGTGGAATTAATTTATTTTTAATGTGAACGACAGAGGTTGCAATTATATATACAGGCTGATGTAGGATTGAGTGTATACCTTTTGTGTTGTGGCAGCTAATGAGAAAAGTATGTCGAAAATGTGTTTTAAATTTTTGCGTAAAGTGAATTATAATGGGAGCAATATTACCCTGTAAAAATATCTTGACATAAAATTAAACTACTTGTCCTTTCATTGTATTGACACTTTTCACAGTGTTCTTGTTAGTATAAGTGGTATTTGATTTCTTATTAAAAGAAATTACACGGCAGCATCACTCCGACTGCAATTAACTTTGCGAAAAAAATTTAAAACGCATTTTGAACTTACGTGTATTATAAACTATTAACACGAAAATTAACACACTCAGTCCTGACTTGAGCGTGTGTGTGTCTATATATATATATATATATATATATATATATATATATATATATATATATATATATATTGTTGGAAACAATCATCTCAATAATAGGGGGAAAATGTTATATATGTACATAAGTCCGACAACGCGCCGTTTCTGTACTGCAGTATATAATACATGATGCACTGTTAATGGCGTGGGTTGGGTCACGTTGCTATGGAATATCGTTACAACAGTATTGTACATTGTATACTACTGCGCTATGTCACTTACCCATATTACAGTAGGAATACCTGTGAAAATTGTTCGAAACATGTGAAAAGCTACCGTCGGTACATCAGATTGCTGCGAACTATAGCGCAGAAACAGTGTGTTTTCGGAAAGAGCGCGGGGAAACTTGAGTTCCACGAAAAAATTCGCCAGCCTGTATGCAGCGTTCGCCACGTTTCCCAAGTGCGGATAAACGAGAATCGAGGGTGTGAGGTGAGAGGGTTTTACAGCCCTTTAACAAATCTTAAGACCCAATGAGGGTAAAGTGAGACGAAGAGACAACACGACAGCCATGCCCGAGCAGGGATTCGAACCCAGGACCTCTTGCACCGTAAACCGGCGCCCAAACGACTAAACTACGGAGGCCGGCGTCGGCAGTCGAGCCAGGATGGCCATTAGAGCGTCGCGGCCCCATTGTACCTAGTTGAACATGATATTAAAATAAGTAGAAGTTTTGATTTTACCCTTCGAGGTTGTATTTCGTTATCGATTACAGCGTTTCCAACAGTGCACCTGTGCCTATCGGCTGTAAATCCTCAACTTCCCATGAGTTAATGTAAATAATATTTGGTTTTTACACGGGCGGAATATGGAAAGGTAAACTCGTTAAAAACATAAAACTATTTTGCATCTCATAACATTTTTGCAAGGGATTCTTTTCATTTTATAACCATTGTTTGAAGTGTCAATATTTTTTTTTTTCGTTACCCCCTGTTTTCAAGATTTTTTTTAAGTAGGCCTAACATATATTTTGTAAAATGTGACTGGCCGTCGAAGGTTATTCTTTTTGACATGAAACACACTGCTCATGCAAATAGATACCCCTAGTCCCCGCACGTGTTTGGAAAATTTAGACGACTTTAATGACCTGCGACATTCGGATTGTAGTGCCTAGACTGATGAATGTGTGTGCTCAAGTCAAGAGGGCAGGTTCTGTCAACAACTTGCCGGTGGTAGAGATACCGGAAATCATGCTTAGTAATTGCAGTCATATTACGTTACACGCATGTAAGCCCTTTTCAGGTCTTCCATTAAAATTCAACACTTATTTTTCTCGCTGCCAAAAATGTTTTGCGGTTCATTTCAGGTCATGATAATCTTCGTTCAGAATATTTAAAATTGTATAGGCGCGTTTACACACCTTTATCTCTCATATTTCGTCATAAAATACTAGGGTACATCTGAATGTCTCATAGAGACGAGTTATCGGTGAGAAGACTGCACGGTTAATTGACTCGCGCTTAGAAGCTAGGGTGTATCGTGTCGCTCATAGCCTTTCTGACTTCTTGGACTCGAACGAGCAACATATGTCCAACCTGGAATATCACCTCGAGACTATTCTATCGACGGTTTATTTTTTCGTGCGTGTCCGTTGTTACGTTTAGTATTTCCGTTCCACTTGAAAACGTAAAAACCATCCTTCGCCATCGAACCAGCATTAGGCATCCTTCTGGTACAGGCTCGAACAGTGTTGATCTCCAGGGACTGTTGACAGCCTCCGCTCCTTTCACATACATTGTTTATCTTCCCGCAAACTGAGGAGATCCACCCTTTCCATGCCCCTCGCCGAGTCAAGATTAGTTCCTCCCACCATCACCCCCTGGTAGCCATCCCTTTACATCTCCACGCGAGCTGTTATTAAATTCCAGGAGCCGCCCCGACGGTTTCTTATATCCCCCCTTCCCTTAGATGCCTCCTAGCAAGGGAGGTTGGCCACTACACGAGGTGTGAGCGGCCATAATAAGGGTGGGACTAGAGAAGAGTTGGGCGAGGGGATGAAATACTTCTCCACTGAGAAGTGGAGACAGTAATGAAACCGCCCCGTCCCTCCCCGCCTCTAGAAGGAACAGCCGCAGGAGATCTCCTGGGAATTGGCGCTTGTCTGCCGGTCGTCCGTGCCGGCTGGGGGGCGGGGCCTCATTATCACTCACTATTACGGTTGTAATTCATACGGTCGCGCAAAATTAGAGGAAGTGATTTCGTGCGAGCTGCCTCGCCGGGGATGAATGTTATGGCCTGGTTTAATAGGTCGCCCGATTTTGGGTTACGAATTCCTCCTCTGGTGCGTGAAACAGAAGGAAGGCGGAAGAAAGCCCTGGGAGGTAAAATCTACGTAGTTCCTGCAAAGACGAACTTTATGTTCTTGTTAAATATCTGCTCTACGTAACCAACGTAAATTTAGTCCTTAGAGTGGTTCAAGTTAGGTGACTCTTAATGAACCAACCTAACTTCCAGGCTAGCATCACAATATCGTGTATAAAAACATTCCTTTAATTTTGCTAAAAAATGTATGTTAATTTCGTGGGAGTTACAAAACTTAGAAACGCAGTTTCAAAGTGCAAAGCATAATGTGATCAAATAATTCTATGACGATATAATAGATACAGAATCATATTGGTCATGCTCTATTTTAGGAACACTTAATCCCGGTGATAACAAAACAGTATAAGGTAAGATAAAGATCTGACACAATGATAAACATTTTTGTACATAATCATAAAGATGCTACGTTTTCCTGGAAGGCTTTGTTTATTCAAGAAAATATTTTTAAGTTAGTTATATATAGTTTATATTGTGTTAGAATTGCAAAACAAATTTTTATGCACTTTATCTCTCAGTTTATAAAAGTGGATAAAGTTTCATTTCCTGTACCACATAATTACCGTAAAAAACCTTAAAACAGCAGACACCGCGTGGGCTTTTACATAACCTGGTGATCAAGAAAATCTGGTTACTTGACTGGGTTACTGATTGTAAATGCTTCAAAATGTTCGTAATGGAGGAACGGCATGTCTGGATTGATGTGCCAGCGACTGCACAACAGTAGGGGACTTAAAGAAAATTAAATCAAGCTAATCGGCAAAAATTACAAAAACTTATGTTTTGAAAAAATTAGTCTATACGGTACAAACCATTTCCAACATTTCTATGTAACAGTTTTGCGAAATCTGCTCCTTTTCATGATTCAAAAAATTAAACTGGCAAAAACATCATAAATAGGAACCATTAGCCTTAAAGGTTTCAGAATCAACATTACAGAATAAAGGTACTGTCATGTCAACAATTCCATGTGGAATTTTAAATATTTATTTAAACAACTTCTTCCATTTCAAGAAATACTGTTGACTTGTCTTTATCTCAATTATTTATTTATAAGTTGTGGACGTAACCTTACTTGCTTGTTGATTTCCTTACAAATTATAAAATAGGTCCCACTAAACAGTGAAAACCGAACATCCACGAACTCCGACGCCATCACAATCCAAAGAGAAAACGAGTTCGATAAAAACCACGTCATATTGATTCTGTTACTACTTTTTTTGTTGCTTCGTCTATCTGTCAGCTTCGAGCAATGATTATATAAGCATACTGACGGAACATAACGTGTGTCGTATATAGTCTGTTCAGTATAACTTTGCCTGATTTTGACATTTCTCTTCTCCATTGCGTCGACTCCTGTTTAAGATAAATCAGAAGATAATTGTCTAAACTTGGCAAACTTACACATTACAGCAGTGGAGGATCTAGAGGGGGGAAATAGGGGGCATGTGCCCCGGGCGGCATATCAAAAGGGCGGCAGGCTGGCCTCGCCTTGTTCGACAAAGTTAGGAAAGGAAAACAATGTCCGCCCAGAAGAAGCTAATTCATTTAAAGATGAAATCTAGTAAATGTTTGGCTGAGAAAAAGTCATTAAACGTTCTTTTGTATCGTAACGCTAGAGTGGCGTGTTGTAGTAGATGTCAACGTTTGCAAATTAAATCGAAATTACGAGTTTAATTTCATGACATAATTTGAAGAACATATTTTTCAGACAGCATAAATTCAATTTCTAAATTACTAGTACTAAATTAATATTACAGCAGTTTTGATTATTTTCCAATATTTTGTCTTACTGTAAAATTTGTAAAAACAAAGTTAGGAAGGAGGCAGCATAAGCCATATTTACTCCCCTTACATAATTTTCTGGATCCAATAGTGCTTTACAGATTATAGCGAGTGGTATGAGGCTGTAAGACAGAAGAGAGAGGAGCCCATCTGCCAGATTGGTAACTGAAAATTGTTGTTTATTACCATAGCAACGTGTATAATGCAGCTGTGGCTTGACCAACCATAACCTCATTTCTCAATACATAGACAGGAACAGCTGATTACGCTTCGAAACAACTCCGCCATATTGCTACCTGAATAAACAATCCGCCTGGCCTCAGTATATGCTGCTGATTTTTCATCTGTACTTTATTTCGTCTGTGGTTACGAGGACGTACATATTTATTGTTGATGGGTTGCTAGAAACAGCTACGTTTTCTGTAGAACTGTTCCTTGAACTCTCCAGGCGATAGTTCGCTCCGTTCGCGTCATACAGATACGATAGTCAGTACCGGAAATACACTACACATTTCACGTCACTGGCTACTAATGTCAAATGCAGGCGACTTATCTTGGAGCCTGTAGAAAGTTTTATTTATTTTTTATTTATCTGGTTTTTTACGTGTCCTCGAACAGCACATGGCCTTGGTAAGGTACACGAGGGGGAGAGGGAAAGGAGTCTGCCAGGATCTGTCTAAGGAACTAACCCAGCATTCACCTGGAGTGATTTCGGAAAGCCCGGGAAAACCGAAATCCGGTTGGCCGGAGTCGGGGATCGAACCCGGATACTCCCGGATGCGTGGCGAGTGTTTTACCGTTACTCCACTTGCTCGGTAAGTTCTTAATGTATCTTGTGTTGTATTGGTCGTAGTTGATAGTTTCCTGTACAATGATCCCCCGTTTATACATCTTTTGCGACTATTAATTTTTCAAGCGTAAAACAGGGCAGATATCGTAAAAAAACTGTTTTGTTTGAATTTGTATTAAACAATTCAGGCTAATTTTTTCTGGACAAAAGGAATATGACTTTACTATAACTGTTGATCATCTCATTAGAATCAGTCTGATACAAATACGTGCACCTCGTTAGACTGTCAACTATCCAAAATCTTCACACATATTTCTCATGGGTAGTAATTACTTCGTACGTATGACTTTCATGCGTTTGCGAGGTTAATTTCATTAGACCTAAA
Source organism: Medauroidea extradentata (assembly GCA_003012365.1). Classification (NCBI taxonomy): domain Eukaryota; kingdom Metazoa; phylum Arthropoda; class Insecta; order Phasmatodea; family Phasmatidae; genus Medauroidea; species Medauroidea extradentata. The sequence continues at coordinate 2,395 of PNEQ01026465.1, read as the reverse complement.
AAGTCAGGTAGAGTAAAGTAAAACAATTTTTTATAAATTTTTACTGTGTTAACTAATTTTTAAGCTGAACAAACATTGTTTTTTTGCTTGAAAGAAAATAAATAAACTCTTGTTAATTAATTAGTCGGTGCAGTGTTTGCGTATTCCCAGGCTGCGACCACGGAAATAACCGCAGGCAGGTGGAACGCTTGGAATTTGAAAATTTCAACGTAATGTAGTGTTACTTTGCTACTATTTTGAGTTTGGATTGTTACATAATTTTTATTTATTTATGGTGTTGAGATGACCAAAGGAAAAAAGTCTTGCGGTATATTTATTCAAATTTAGTGTATCCAGGAGGTGCATCTGTTTAATGTATCGTCTGAGGTGTGTATGATCTTTAATTAAACATTTATTGGGTGCTAGCATCTGTGATATTGTGCCTTCCCCACAAATATACAGGCAGTCCAAAGAAGATAGTAAGTTATGTATAATTTACTTTGACTTCAGACATTACTTAACCTTTTTTAAGTATTTACCCAGTGTTTCTTACTTACAATGCTAATTTTATGTGAACAAGTGGCGAGGAGATATACATTGGCGGAAACGAACAAAAAAAAAGCATGGCTTTAAATGTGCTCTATTTTACTGTGAACAATCTGTACATGTGTACTGTAGCCGATAATTCGTTTATAGAGCTCTCAGACCGTATATTATTGTTCATATATCTGCTGGGATTCGATTAAATATCGCTATCTGCTATTAGCACCAACGCAACGCAAGTGCGCAGCTATGGTAAAACAGGTATTCACTTGCATTAATAGTTACAGTACTGAACAGGCCCCCCGCTCTTATTTTTTAGCTGGAAATTCTTTGAACAAAGTAAAAATATTTGTTCCGAAGTTATTTGTTAGACTCATATTTACAACCATTTTGTACCGATCTCGTTGGACGGGATTGTTTATGTAAAATAAGGTGGGGTTACATTGAATACTAAGCGAGCTACACGACATTGAAAACAACATTTTGAAACATATACATATATTAATACTAGGCAGTGCAAGAGATGAAACGACTAAAATTGGCATAGAGCTGTAAGAATCGGATCAGATAAATTTTGAAAATGTGGTTGACGCAACGTATATAGGTAAATATGTATGTATGTGATCGATTAACTCCGATATCGTTTGATAGATTATCATGAAACTTGGGACATATTATATGTATTTGTTCATGGAGAAGGTTTTTATGTTATCCATTTTACTGTTACTCACCAACTCGCTACTAGATTACGCGGCAGCAAATCACCTTCTATACCTAGCTTCCACTTATGGTGAATCGGTTATAAGGGGGTGGGGTTCGTAATTCTACCAACATTAATTTTTATATATTTACTGGCAAGACACCGTCTGCCAGGTTCTGCTATAATTTTTATCGTTACGCCTTTGGGATAGGAACGACCTGCAATCACAATGTAGTTGTGGGACTGCGGGAAGGTTCGCTCACGAGTCTTGAAAACACCTCGCAGATGATATTTCTCGCAATCCGGCCGAGGAGAGAAGACTAGCGTGTGCTGGGTACCTGGCTCATATAACCGAGTCCTTTTAATATCCTGCAGGTTAAGTCTTCCATTCCTCCTAACTCCCTCTCTCTCTGCCTCAGGTCGGCAAATAAACTCTTCTTCTAAGTCCCCATCGATCCGTGTTCGGCGGTTATGAAAACTGCTGGTACGTACAGGCTGCTCTTGAAATGATCACAAGTGTTTATTTCCCCTGGATTATAAAGGATGTTCCTGCCAGTGTTGGTTTGTCTGTAATTTGATCGTTTATTCTTTCAATCTTATTGTACTCCACGTCTCATCAACAGCGAGGTCAAACAAAGACATGTCCCTGGCTAGTGTTAAAGGTACCGCCTACCTGCGCGTCAGATGCCAAAAATTACGGAGACATAAGGGCGACCTTGAAACGCGCATGAAATGCCGCATCGTCTCAATGAGTCAAGTGAAATAGAGTGCAAGGTTCCCGCCGAACGGTGTTTACTATAGAACACTAAGCGGTGACATTATAATTTTAATGGTAGAAAGTCTGTAGCAAAGTTCAGTTATCATCGCAGTTTGTTTCACATACATTCGGTTAGTACATTTTAAAGTACGACAGTCTGAAAAGGCCGTTTTTAGCCATGTTGGAGGGCTTAGAAACAATGTTTTTAATGAGCGTAGTGCCTTAAGGGTTCTGTGGACCCTACCTCAAAACTTCAAAAACACATAACAATTCGCAATCGTTTATTAACTAAAGTATTAATGATACACAATTTATTTTTTTTACCATACGAGAATAAAGATGGTTTGTTTTATATATAAGTTTAAATTTCATATTCCGCGATGTTGAGTATTTTAAAAAAATGTTTCAAAACACAA